>JAJPUD010005056.1:39808-90554 GCA_023553655.1 Myrmecobius fasciatus | reverse complement strand
TTCCTTCCTTCCTTCCTTCCTTCCTTCCTTCCTTCCTTCCTTCCTTCCTTCCTTCCTTCCTTCCTTCCTTCCTTCCTTCCTTGACTCACTCCAATAGACCCCACCTTGGACCATGGAAGAGAGGGAAAGAGAACTTTTCATCTGCTCTTTTTTTCCCTCCATCCTGCATGAACTCATTTCTGAGCTTCAATGGAAAGAAGTATTAATCATGCTATATGCAATATAACTTAATGGGCAAAACACAAGGAAGAAAGGGACTGGTATAAAAGAAGAAAGGAAGGAAGGAATGAAAGAAGGATGCAATTGTTTATTAAGTGCTAAGCATTTTCCAAATATTATCTCATTTGATCCCTACTACAATTTGAAACATAGGAACTATTATTGTCCCCTTTTATAGCTGAGAAAACTGAGGCAGGCACTTAAGTAAGGGTAAGCCTCACTTCTTCATCTACAAAATGGGGATCATAACTTGCCTCACATGATGGTTAAAAGGAGCAAATGAAATGATGTTCATAAAATACTTTGTAAACTTTAAAGGCACTATGTCACATAGGGTGTCAGAGGCGAGATTTGAATTCAGATCTTTCTGGCTTGCCACTTTATCCATTGCAACACCGGAGAGGCACTGTACAGTGGAATAAGAATAGAACTTGGAATCAGTGTGAGTCTTCGTCTTATCATCTATGAGATATGTGGCCTTGAAGGAGTTTTAAAGTTACAATGCCATCATCCATAAATTGAAACTAATACCCATCTAGGGGAGGGGAGGGGACTGGGGGTAAAATTTGTAATGGAAAGCTTTGTAAAGATCAATGTTGGGGAACTACCCATACATATGTTATACAAATAAAAAGCTTTAATAAAAAAAAAAAGAAACTAATACTTATATAAAGTATCTCATAGTAGTTACTTGTTACCAGATCTCATGAAGATAAGGGAACAGTTTGCAAAGTATGGGGCAATATCTAAGTAGAAGGTATGACACTATTCTCTTTCTCCCTCAGAACATAATAATGAGTATATGTTTTTAATTTTCATTTTTTCTTTCTTCCTTCCTCCCTCCCTCCCTCCCTTCTTTGCGTGCTTGCTTGCTTCCTTCTTTCCTCCCTTTCTTCCTTCTTTCTTTTCTTCCTTCCTTCTTTCTCTCTCTCTCTCTCTCTCTCTCTCTTTCTCTCTCTCCTCCCCTCTCCCTCTTTCTTTCTCTTATAAATGTCTCCTAAGGATCAGATATAAGAGAAGTGCATAACCATCACCATGACATATCTCCATCCTTTTGGGAGGATCTCCATCCTGGTGGCTAGGTGGCTATTTGTCCCCTGTCTTTCTGTATCAACCCTGGAGGCTTACTTGCTTATTGCTTGGGAAAGTTCCAGAGGCATGTCATGTAGCAACCAGAATCCAATAGTCACTCACTCAACAGGTTGCTTCATAGAAAGGTGGTGCCTCCACACCCCTTATTCTCTCCCTTACCACTCATCCCTATCAGGGGCTATACCAACGAAAGGAGACTCCCTTCAGGAAAAACAAAAGTCAGAATCTTCTGGAACTTTTCCCATTCCTAGGATAATTTTGAAATGTATTCAGAGCTATTGCACACCCGATGAGCCAAGATATTGTTGGAAGTACTAGCTTCCCTAAGGCAAATACTCAGCAGTTTCATTTGGACTGTATACTCCCTGAAGGCAGGGCCCATATTTTCCCAGCATTTCTCCCAGTATCTGTCATGATGCTTTGCACATAGTAAAGATTTGTTAAATATTTAATGTGTGATTTAATTAGATTTTATGTTCTTGCATGAGACCAGACCATGATGATATCATTCTTCTGTTACAGTTGTAACTTCTGACTCCCTGATGGGAGATACCAAGGTCTGGCTGCCATTCAGAAGGAGCAAGCCAGTTTCTGATCCCTGTTCATTTGCCACATCAGCAGGTTTGGGGGGTTAGTGATTTAGTGTCATCCCTTAGTTGATTGATCTCTTGTGGATTAAGAAGCTAGGATGTTGCCTTTAGAAATTGACAGTCAGTGAGTTCTCAAAAGCAGTGGGGCAGTGAGAAGAGAATCAAAGTCATAACTGTCCCCTATGAGACTGAAGCTCAGATATTCATACTAAAGGGTGCTAGTCAATAGTGAATAAGATCCCTTCCTTGAAAAACTAAAAAAAAAAAAAAAAAAAAATAAGATAAAGACCACGGTAGCAATGAGTTGCCAGGTAGCTAGGTAGTACATTAGACTGAGTGCTGGGCCTGAAATCAGGAAAACTTGATTTCAAATCCAGCCTCAGACACTAGTTTTGTGATCCTGGGCAGATCACTTACCCTGTTTGCTCAGTTACCTCATCTGTAAAATGGGGTTAATAATAGCACACACCTTTAAAGATTGTTGTGAAGATCAGATAGATTAGTAATAAAAAAGCACTCAGCCCAAGGTCTAACAATCAAAGCACTGTATAAAAGTTATTATTATTGTCATTATTAAATTATGATTCACCAGAATCAATAATAACAGGTCAAGTAAATTCAATAAACAAGCTTCTATTGGAAACAATAGTTTAGGTGCTGGCAAATATACAAAGTGGAGATTTAGCATAACTTTTCCCTTTGTGAAATTTGTAGTTTTATGTGTTTGTGATGACTCTGAAAGAGAGACTGAGGCACAACTCTTCTTCCCTTAAATCTACTTCACTTATAAGTTAAGATAGCATCCTATGATGTCATTAGTCTGCTTTGTAAGTGAAGGACAATCAACAACAGCAATAATATGTTTACACAGTTAATTATAAGATACAATTAAACAGAAGTCCATCAGAGATGTACAAAACAAAGTTCTTTGTGAGGGGAATAAGAAGGTTGTTACTGACCAAAATGGTCTTATAGAGAAAGAGGCATTGGTATTGGGCTTTAAAAGGTGAATTGCATTAATGAAATTGAAAGTTAGAAAACTATTGAACAAATTAATAAAACTAAGAGTTAGTTTTATTAAAAAAACCCAAAGTAGATACTTTTGATTAATTTGATTAGAAAAAGGAAAGATTAAAATAATGAAGGGAAAGGAGAATATTTTAGACATATAAGTAAAACTGTGATGAGAGGTGAAGGGATAGTTTGGTTGAAGTATGAGTCAATGGACTCAAGGGAATATATAAAAGCTGAATTGCAAAGTAGAGTTCAGGAGCTCCCATTCATATTCCTAGCTTGCACTGATTGAAGCAACAGGTCTCTATGTGTCAAGATTCTAAATGCTGGATGGGAGTGTATCCTTATGAGCATGTTTCAGGTGTAACCAGTATGAAGAATACCTTAGAACTGTGTTTATCAAGAGTAGTGGCCACACATATGCTATGGATAACCATTGGGAAGAGCTCTTTGATCTGGGAATCATCTCTATCATATCTGTTCCCTCCATTTTCAATTTTTTCTCAAGAGGGTTAGTGTTCTGAAGAACCCTATTTCTCATAGGGTTTACATTGTCCATGATCATTCTGATTTCTCCCAACTGTCTTTTATCCTTAGAAGTATTTGGTACCCTAATCTGCCTTTTACAGGTATGTGAGCCTGTAGGTCCTGCTTGAGGCTTAGACATCTGGCACATGACAGATTATTTTGTTTTTGTTTCTGGGGAAGCTTATTTGTGAATACCTGAAAGAAGACCGAATTTTTAAGCCAGGCAGGTAAATAACTTTGTAAACTGTATAATCTTTTAGAAATCACTTTGTTTCTGTGACTCAGTTTCTTTGTATGCAAAATAAAGGGATTAAAATTGCTTCCAGTTCTAAAACTCTAGGATTCTTTGATTACTGTGGCTGAAGCGAAGTGGTCACTGATGAAGGTTATTGCATTGGCAGATGCCTGAGACATTATTGATATTAAGAATCTATCCTACCCAGAGGTCTTAAAGTGTGAGTAGTAATGGCTTAAATTAGGATTCTGGAGCAGTGTAGATTGAAACAAAAACCCCACATTTGGCATAGGAATAGGGTAATCAGTTCCCTAACTTGTCTAGGGCAAGAGACTACAGTGGAGCCTCTGGGTCAATGGCAAGATCAATCCTGATATCTGTTTTGGGTTGAGCATTGTCAGCAGATGCTAATGGTCCTTTATTAAATGGTAGAGTGATCCACATGAGACCATATCCTGAGCTGTTTCTCTGTGACTCACAGCTCACAGTAGAGAAGGAAGAGGCAGCATGTGTTTGCTGAAAGGCCAGCTGGGGTCCTAAGGAAAAGCATCTCATTCCATCCAGCTAGATAGTGATGGCAGGTCTATTTTGGTAAGTACCTACTGCTACCCAACTGGGTCCCTGAATGTCTGTCAATAGCCTAAATAAAGTCCCAACTGATCATATGCTTCTAACTAAATTTTCCTATGGGAATGCACATGAAGAGAATGAAGCTGAATCCAGATATTCTTTTTCTTGTTACAAATGGAATAGAAAATAGAGGCTAAAAAGTTTTGACTTTCCAGAATTGAAATCATGTAAACTCTGATAAAAATAATTAGCCACAGAACCCTATCTCTTAGATGTATATTAGAATAGAACATGTGAAATGTGGAGAAATTTAGCTTTATTCAAAATTATTAGGGTCAGTATCTTAGACTCAAATTGAGTGGTTTGGATAAAACCTTGCCTTTATGCCTTTACCCTCTGAGGAAGAATGGGAAGAGGCTTATGTGGGGGGAAGGGGGAATATAGTGGATCTCGTTTTGGTGGCAAAGAGCTATCAAAACTGCATGGCTATTCTAGATCACAACCTGGTAGGAAAAGACCAAGGGGAAATCAGAGTTTGTTAGAAAGAGAGAGAGAGAGAGAGAGAGAGAGAGAGAGAGAGAGAGAGAGAACGAATGAGAGAATATATATGTCAGAAAAAGAAGTAGGGGAGTTAATTTTAAGTGGTAACACTTTCTTTCCAACTCCCCTACCCTACTCTATCAAGTAAAAACCCATAAGAAAGGTTTTCAGCTTTTGTTAATTTGAAATCAAAAGTTCTTTAGGGGAAAGAAATCTCTCTTTGTTTTCTTCCTTCCTTCCTTGTCCCTCTCCCCAATCTTCCTTAGTGACTCATCTTGGCTGGGGAAGGGGACACTTGCATTTTTGGAAATTCAGTCAAAACTGTTTATTTATCAAACTTCTGTAGATTGAAAGAGATTGATAAATTGAATAGCTAGGTGGCATAGTGGGCAGAGCACCAAGTCTACAGTGAGGAAGATGAGTTCAAATGTGACTTTAGACCTCAGCAAGTTGCTTAACCACATTTGCTTCAGTTCCTCATATGTAAATGAGCTGGGATAAGAAAATGGTAAACCTCTATAATATCTTTGCAAAGAAAATCCCAAATGGGGTCACAAAGAGTTGTACATGACTGAAATAGCCAAACAATAAACAACAAAATGTTTACTCAGTAAACTCCGGTGGTGCCCTATTGCTTCTAGGATCTAACACAAAAGTCTCTGACATTTAAAGTCCTTCATAAACTGCCCCTTTCTACTTTTCCAGTTGTCTTTGTTGCACAGAATCCTTTGAGATAAGATGGGTGCTACTATTATAATCCTGTTTTTCAGGCCAAACTTAGAAATCCAAACTTCAGAACAGACTCAGAAAAGATGCTTAGACGGTTTCATGCTTACAAGCATGAATTGGGATATTTTAATATGCTGAAGTTGATCAGATCATTGGAGATGTAATATCAGGAAGCCAGATGCAAATGGAGGCTACTTGCTTTTTAAAAATTCCTGATTTATATAAGAATATGAATTCTACAGCAAAGGGGGTTATTATCACAATCTTCTAAGTATAGGAATATAGTAGCAGTGTGTGATTTGTCATGTTATAGACATTGGCACAAAGTACAAATATTGTAGGTTGCAAATATTCTTAAAGACACTTTAAATTCAATTTTGCAAGCACTAATTAAGTGCCTACTGAGTGTAAAAGGATAGAGCTCTGGTCTTAGAGTTTGGAAAAACCTAAATCAGCTTAGATCCTTGCTGGTTAAGTTTGAACAAATCACTCCTTTGAATCTATTTTCTGGCCTGAAAAATAGAATTATAATAGTAGCATCCACCTATGTCAAAGGGTCATCATGAGATTCAGGTAAGAAAAGTGTATGTCAAGCAGTTCACAAACTTTAAAGAGCTACAGAAATGTCAGCTGATTATTCATTCAACATTTTTATATTCTGCTTTTTGTCACCTGTTCAAATTCCACCAGTAAGCCCATCTTTTCCATTTTTTTTTAGCTTTTTTTCCCAACCTTTTTCTTGGCTAACTTTCTGGATTCCTTTATTCATTCAAGAAATATTTATTGAATAGTGTATAAAACAAGTATTATGGGAGTGTTTCAAAGAAATCTCACCTAGTCAATCAATAAACATTTATTAGATTACCTATGGGATTGAAGATCTACAGAGCTGTTGTGCTGAGTTTATTGTTGTATGCCCAAGAAACCTGGACAGTATACCAGCACCATGCCAGGAAACTGAATTACTTTCATTTGAATTGTCTTACAGAGATTCTGAAGATAAGGCACGTTACTCAAGCTGAACTGCCAAGCATTCAAACTCTAGTGCAGAGAACACAATTCCAATGGATTGAACACCTTATTTGAGTGCCAAACATACATTTGCCTAAAAGACACAAAGCAAGTGCTCACATGGTAGGCAGGAGAAGCAATATAAGGGTGCTCAAGGTCTTGCTAAAGAACTTTGGAATGCTCTGTGAGACATGGAAGACACTGGTGCAGGACTGACCATTGTGGCATTATCTGTAACAAAGAAGGTGCTGTGTTCTATGAACAAAGTAGAATTGCAGTAATTGAAAAGATGTGTGAGATGCATAAATTTAGAAATATCTCCTCTACTAATAATGTTTATATGGACTATCAGGACCAACTAGTGCTATAGTCTTCTGAGTTCATATTGATCAGCTGCAGTTGGACATAATGTGTCTTGACCTCAACATAATCATTTTGGTCCTCTTCAAGAATGAGGAACAACAACCATTAAGTGCCTACTAAGTACCAAGTACTTAGCTAATTTCTGGAGATACCAAGAAAGGAAAAGTCAGTCCCTGTTCCCAAGGAACTCACAGTTCGAAGGGAGAGACAACATATGAATAATTATGTACAAAAAGCTATATATAAGATTGTAATATGATAATTCTAAAAAGAAATTCATTGAACAGAATTCTAACCTTAAGCAATAGAAAAATTAATAGATTTACTTTCTCTTTTGCTCCTATCTACCAGGATGCTTTTAGTCTTATATGAACAATTCCATTGCAGCAGACATTGAGACCATCTTCATGGTTAAGAAGGCATTAGACATTCCAATCCTCAGCTTTCTTGATGTGTTGCTATTTCTTCCTGCTCAAGGATGCCATAACAATCTGTACCAATGGGATAGAGATATATGAAAAGAGGCCAGGAAGTTTGAAAAAGATAAAGAAATTATTTAAGATATAAGTGAGCAGTGATAGGTGGAGAGACACTGAAGACTGTGGAAGCAGCCTGCTGGAAAAGATGGGAAGGAATCAAGGAGTTACATATAGAAAGGTTGGCTTAAATGAAGAGAAAAGACTTTTCATTATCAGAAACTGGAGTTGAGAAAGATAAAGTGCGGGTATCTAGAAGAACTGTGAAATGAAGTGAAGGGGGAAAAATGACAATTGTCAATATTTTTAGCACAATTAATATTTTGCAATGTATTCTTAAATTTTTTTAAAAATTAAAAAAAATGATTATAATTTGAAAAGTTTTCTGTCTTCTCAAGTGAGATCCAGGGACTTTTTTTTAAAATTTATTTTTGGCAAGAAAATATAGGGTCAGCTTTACAACTGAAGTCAATGGGAATTGAGCAATTAGCTTAAAATCAAACTTCACTGGAATCTAAGATTTCTTGAAATGAGGGATACCTGTAGGACTGTGAGCATGGCCTAGTGTTGATGTTCAGAAAACTTCAAAGAGCAGCTGGCTCCTTAAGAGGCCTTGGGGTCCCACTCCAGACTTTCTCTTACCCCCATGGTCCTTATCTAGATGATTAAGAACTACAGTACCAGTCCTTATGGCTTAATCAATAGCTCCATACCATATGCAGATGTGTAATATGCTCTATGTTGGATTGTGAAATAAAATCTCAGCATTTTCTTCTTGCAAATATCCTAAGTGCTGTGTGATCTTTGAGGAGATAGTCAACTATGCCCTAATCATTTGAACTCCACAGAAATGTCCCTGATAATAGCAATGCCATTATTTTAAAGATACTAATGTTTAATGTACAGTAATAAGGCCCCAAATGAGTGTCCAAGTGAATGATGTGAACTTCAGCATTCCATAGCCAGAGGCACAGAAAGTATTGGTCACTCTGACACCAAATATAGACACAGAATTACAATGACATACAGCATATGTCCCTTAATATTTAAAACTAAAGCATGTTTAAGAAGAACCCAGAACCCATCAGCCTTTCTCCCTGTCAGTCACTTTGTTTTCATTTTATCTTGAAATCCATCCATTCTGAAATCCATAAATGCATGTGCACAGGAACTTGTTGGAAGAAGCCAGAAGACAGGGTTCATGGAGGGTTTCTCTGAACTTGTGACAGTGTAGAAAAACAAGCATCGAATTTTTAAATGGGGGAAAAATCAGAAAAAAAAAGGCATGAATAAAGGATTTATCCTTTCCATGAAAAAATTGATTAACAAAATCTACTATGAAGGGGTGTCGTGCCCTTTAAATATTAGATTTCATTACTAAGTAGATAGTAGGCTTCTCTAAGGGGATATATCACATCTACTTGTTCTTATGGACACAAATATTTCATGCCCTTGCAGTGATCAAAGATGCAAATGCCTCAGGTAAGGGAATCAATGGTCAGGTGAAACATTTTGTTGGACAGATATATTTTCAAGAAAGAACTTTTGCTGATAAAGAGAACAATTGCCCTTGAGGAAGAGAAGAGTGGAAGGGGAGAGAAAAGAAATATATGCATGTATTTATGAATGTGTATATGTGTATGTGCACATGCATGCATCCCTGTGACCTAGCTTTACATTAAGCAAACAAGACAGATCCCTTTCATGAAAAGTCAGTTATCAGCTTTCTATTTCTATATTATATATATCCTATATATGTCCACCACCAGCTGGACATTTTGGGGACATAGTTCACATGTGAATGTGCTGATGATCAGTTGCTTAAGATACAAATAAGAAGGAACAACAACAACAACAACAAAAACCTGTGACTATAAGACCTTATGCTCACCAAGAGTAAGACTTTGTTGCATTATCATTTCTCCCCTCCCCCAGAAGGCAACTCCAGTTGGTTCTGAATTTAAGTTATTATTTGGTCATTTTGGTTGTGTCTGACTCTTTGTGACCCTATTTTAGGGTTTTCATGGCAGAAATAATGGAGTGGTTTGCTGTTTCCTTCTCTAGCTCATTTTACAGATGAGAAAACTGAGGCAAATTTGCTCAGAGTCAGCCAGCTAGTAAGTGTCTGAGGCTGCATTTGAACTCAGATCTTCCAGACTTCAGGCCCAAGATTCTATCCACTGCACCATCTATAAAGGTGAGAATTTAATAATAATAATAGTTTGTATTTGTATGGTACCTACTATGTGTTTAGCACATAGTTAAGCACTTTACAAATATTATTTCATTTGATCCTCAGAACAATCTTGGGAAGTGGGTGCTATTATTGTCCCCATTTTATAGATAAGGAACTGAAGCAAATAAAAATTAAATGATTTTTCCAGAGTCCCACAGCTAGTAGGTGTTGAACTTAGAAGTCTCCTGACTTCTGGCTTAAGGCTGTATCTATTCACTGAGTCATCTATAAACACCTATTGTGTGCAGAGTTGGCAATGCAGAGATAAAAACTGACAATTACATCTCATGGAGTTTAGACTAATGACTCTAGTGGGGAGAACACTGCTTGTATGAGTCTAAGGAAGGTATAATGTGGGATTATTGATCTGGCCTGAAGGAGAGTTCCAAGACCTTCTCTATTTATGTGATAGAGCCAAAAAGTGATCCAAGAATTCCTGAGGAGGCAAAGAATAATTTTACCTGGAAAGAAAAAAAGAGAAGAGGCTCAGGGGCAGCTAGATGGCACAGTAGATAGAGCACCTGCTCTGGAGTCAGGAGGACCTGGGTTCAAATCCAGATTCAGGAGCTTAACATGTACTAGCTGTGTGACTCTGGGCAAGTCACTTACCCCCAGTTTTGTTTTTTTTTTTTTTTTACAGAAAAAAGGAGAAGCCTGCAAGTAGTGCCTTACCTTGATCTTGAAGAAAACCTTGAAGCTGCAATATTAAAAGAGAAGGATAATCTCTAAGTAGATTTACTATTTCCTCCCCTGTGTTTATGGGTGACATATGAATAATTACAGAGCTCCAGAATGGCTGTGATTCTATAAAATATCTTATGTTTCAAGATTTTGTAAGGCTGAATGTTGAAAATTATCCGTGTATATATTTTGAAAATAAAAAGCTTTGGGGTAGCTAGGTGGCGCAATGGATAGAGTATCAGCCCTGAAGTTAGGAGGACCTGAGGTCAAATGTGGTCTCAGATACTTAACATGACCCTGGGCAAGTCACTTAACCTCAATTGCCTCAGCAAAAAGCAAAATAAAATAAAAATAAAAATAAATTATTTTAAAATAAAATAAAAAGCTTTAATTAAAAAAAAAAGATATCTATGTTTATGCTCTGTGGCACTTGAGCATGAAGTCCAGATTAGACTCAGGGAGTAATAAGATGCTCCGGACATTCATCCAAATCCAACTGTCAAAGAATTTCTATCTTGACTTAATGGCATCTATTTGGACTTCACTCATGGAAAATAGAAACCTCCTTCTAATTGGGAATAATTAAAACCTTGAACCTATACAGTTTATCTTAGGCACTTAACTTGAACTTGGTATGCAAAATGAGGACTGCCCATATCCATGTAAATTAGCTGCTGAAATTTTACCTATTTAACCATTTCCTTTCCTTCCTATATTTCTCTTTAACCCCTTAATTTGTCCATCATCGCCTTTCTCTAAACCAGGTAGACTTTGCCTGTGATCATAAGAAAAATCCTGGTTTTTATCTTTGTTTCTAAAGGCTAAAATGATTTGCTATGTATATTTTATATGAAATATGTTTTGTTTATAGCTCCCACAGTCCAGACCCTTTTTCCCCCTAATAAACTCATGTCAGAACTCCACAGTGAGTTTCTCTTGATGGTAGCCTAAAGGATATATTTTGTAAAAATGAAAAATGAACATATTATTTATATATCGATAGCACAAACAGCATTGATCAATGCAAAATAGGAGTGCGTTTTGTTTCCTTCTCTTCCCTTCCTTTCTCCCTTTTCCCCTCCTCCACACACAACCCTTACTTTAACTGTTTCAAAAGGGAAAGCTAGCTTGCCCTGGTCAGGCGGTGCTGGGATTCTGTCTTTAATATGGAGCCTTCAACGGCTGAGCCTACAAAATGACTCTCTGACAGCCAGCCATTAATTACCATCATCTGAGCCTAATTCATTCATCCCTTTCCCTCTCATGTAGAGGGACAGCTAGGGCTGAGGGCACTCAGGGAAATGTAGGCATGATTCCATATTCTTTATGCAGAGAGGGCTGCCTGCGACTTTGTTGGATGCAGGGGCTTTAATTGAATTGGCTTGCCAATAAAGCTGTTGTCATTCAGTAAGTGAATTTGTTGTACTACTCGAACTGCAGCTGCTGCAGACAGCCCGGAATTTCCTGAAGGCAAGCCAGCCCCTCTGCTAGCCTAGCTTTAGCCTTTTGGATTGATCCTGAAGGCCTTCAAGGATGTCCCCTTTTGAGGGCTGGATTTGGCCCTCATTCAGATTCCAGGAATAGATGGTGGACCCAGTGGAGTCTGGCAGTGGACAATTGTATGGAGTAGGGAAGGCCCCAAGGGTGGAGAGTTCCTGGCCCACTAAGATGGTGTGTTATTTCAATCAACAGACAGACGCTGACCTTGGTTACTGCAGAGCTAGTCATGATATAGAGCGCTTTTTACTTCCTGTAGTTAAGAAAAGAAATAGAAAATATCACAGTTCATTTATTTACAGAGTCCTGTTTAAGAAGTCCAGCATTTAGTGGGGGAACAGGGCAGCATTAGAATTGACATTTGGAACAAGGAGATCATTTGGCGTACAATGCTCTAACTTCCCTTTTGATTATAAAACCCAAGAAGATTGACAAGTGGTTTGATTTATGATGGCTCCAAAGTAAAATCAAGAAGAGCTAAAATTTTTGAAAGGTCTATGGGACTATGAAAAACAATTCTTCCTGAGCACATAGACCACATGCACATATATATTGTGGGCCCCATTAAGTATGAGGGCCCAACAGCAGATTTTAGGACGTTTTGTATTTTGTATTTAAGTCATTAAATCTATCTTTAGGCACTCCAGTCAAGAAATTTGTCAAATTTGTACAAATCCTTGTAACTTGAAATTTAGGTGGGGAGCATTATGGTGTAGTAAAAGGAACACTGAATTTGGAGATAGACAATACTTGGAGTCAGGAGACATTTACTATGTTATGTGACCTGCCTCTATGGGTCTTATATTCTCAAAATGGGCAAAATGAGGGGACAGGCTTCGATGACCTTTAAGATTTCTTCAAATTCTTCTATCTTGGATTGAGGCTCTTCTGCTCCTCAATTTGTGATCATGAGAAGGTTACTTAACTATTCTAAACCTAAATCTTCAATTGTAAAATGGATAACAGGGGCAATATTACCTGAGAGAATTATTTTGAGTTACTTTGTAAACTATAATGTAGAAAATTATTATTACTATTCAACTTTAACGCTTCCAAGATTTGTAATTTCAGTGGTATATTTCTCACACAAAATGGATGTATATATGGGGATAAACATTCAAAGGCAGTGGGAAAAGTACTAACTTTGGGTTCAGAGGACCTGGGTTCAAATTCTATATCTTCTATTTTTGATCTGAGTGACCTTGGGCAATTAACTTAATCTCATCTGTGAAATGAGTGGGTTGAACTAAAGGACTTCTGAGATCTCTTCAAGTTCTAAATCTGTGATTCCATCACTACATATAATAATTATTACAATTATTACAGTTTAGCAGAAGATCTTCAAGAGCTATTTTGCCCAAAAAATCCATTGCACTATTGCCACCCTGGTGGTAGGTACTAAAATGGTGGTTAGAGAACCAGCCTAAGAGCTGGATTCAGGTCCTGCCTCTTACATATACTGAACCCTGTGATCTTGGCCAAGTTGTTTAACAACCATGTAGTGCTCTAAGTAACTTTTGAAGACAGTAAGTTACAGAGAAGATGTTGACTTAGATGGGAATCCCAGGGCCATACATACCCTAAGAAATGGGAATCTCTTAATCTCTATTCCTATGGCCAATCTGTAATTAGTCTCTCTAAACTTAACATAGAAAACAAATGCAGGATCCACCTTGGGTCTACATTAGAAGACTATCTAGTTGGACAGCAGTTGCCAGAGATTGTGTTTCATTATTCATTGCCTTTGAGAACCCAGAATCATCTCCATGCCATGATGAAGCATGTTAAGACTTAGGTGAATTCCCTGAAGTGATTACAATATTAGACAACTTTATATTAGCTTCTAAGAAAGCATAGTATTTATGGTCAACTCTCAACTATTTAGAAGATGAATATTGTTAAGTCCTTTTACTTTACTTTTTCCCTCTGGATACTTTACATTGAAACCATTCTTTTGTCCATTAGCAACTCATTTCGGGGATAGAAAAGAAATTCCAAGTCAAATATCCTCTTTGCTGGCACTTTGAAATCCCAGTGATCCCTGAGTCTTTTAAAATTATTAATATTTTTCTTTTTCCTTATCATCAGAGAAAAGTGAGAACTGACAACATAAATCACCAGGAAGAATTAAGGGTTAGAAGAAGAAACCAATATGGGTAGGACTTGAAAGTCATTCTTCTGATTCCTTGTTAGTCTGCATTCAGATAAATACCTTCACAGAATTAAAGTTTTCAGAGTTGCAATGATTGTTTTTGTAACTTTGATTGTATATTGTTTTCTCTATGAAAAGATTTTTATAAGTTGGCAGTTTTATAAGCAATGAATAAATATACCCACTTCCCATAAATCTACTAATATTGAGTTTTTTGCTTTTTAATTATTTTGCCAATTCTATAAATGTGAGGTAATATCTCAAAGTCATTTTATTTGCAATTCTTTCACTATTTATTAAGTTTCTTTTTTTTGAAAATTATCCATATCTTTTGACCATTTATTCATTATGGACTGGGCAGGGTAGTGGAATTACTTCTGTGACTTTTAAAAACACGAGTTCCTTCTATATTTCAAAAGTTGAATTCTGAGATCCTATTTGTTAGAAATATTTTCCCTGACTATTTTTCTTTTAATTTTTTATATATAGAATTTTTTATTTTGGTGTAATTAATCACAAATATCTTATTCCTAATAATTCCTTTCTAGTTGAATTAGAAAAATTTGTCTCCCCACTACAACTGAGATAAATACTTTATAATATTTTCTTCCATCTTTTCTAGAGTTCACTTTTAAGAATGTTTAAATCTCAATTAGTTGAATAAGAAGTTTAATATAAGTGGTATAAAATTAACGATAGAAAATATTTTTCTGTATTACTGCCAATGAAATTTTCCCAAGATTTGTTAAATAATAAATTCTTTCCCCATTTTTATTTTCTATAAGCTTAAAAAACCTTAATATTGTATACATATATGTATATATCTACTTGGATACATATGCACATAGTATATGAATATCTGTGGGAATATTTGAATAAATACATGTTTGACTAGATGAATTTATATTAGGAAAGCAGGTTTAGTTCAGTATAAAAAAGCCCTGTAAACTTAATAGTTCATACTGATAACATAAGCCACACGATTATATCAATAGATGGTAAAAAAAAAAAATCTTTTGCCAAAATTTCATATCCACTTCTGTTGAATACATTTTAAGTCATAGGAGTAAGTGGGTGGGGGTAAAGCAAATATGCCCATTATTACTAATATTTGTTTGATATTCTAGGAATGCTAGCTATAGAGTAAGACAATATGATGGGACTGAGGGACTGTGCATAGACCAAGAAAAAATAAAGGTATCATTTTTTTGTAGACAATAATCGCTATCATTTAGAGAACCCCAAAAAACCAACTGAAAATTGAAACAATTCATAACTTCTTTGAAGTTGCAGGATAGAAGATAAAACCCATGAATCATCAATTTTTCTACACATTATTAACAAAATTCAACAGAAAAGAGAAATTCAATTGAAAATGATAGAATTTCTAAAATATTTAGGAGTCTGCCCACAGTGTACACATAGAAACTATATAAGTACACATAGAAACTATATAAATGCAAATATAAAACTTTCTACAAAAATATTGAAAGATATAAACAACTGGAGAAATATTAATTGTGGTTAGGATGTGCCAATATGACACAAATGAACATATTACCTAAATTAATTTATTCAGTGCCATACAAATTAACCAAAGGATTATGAAGCTAGAAAAAAATTAATTCATATAAGTAACTAAAGGTCAAGAATCTCACTGGGAAAAAAAAGTAGGAAGAAAGATGAGCTTAATTGTACTCAAATTCAAGCTATATTACATAATGGTAATCATCATTTTGTATTAGTTAAAATATAAAAAAAAGTTAAATAGGAGGATTGGTTAAGTATAAAACATGCGGAAGCAAATGAATATAGAATGCTATTGTTCATTAAACTCTAAATACTTGGGCAAGGACTCATATTTTGACAAACGGTTGGGAAAACTGGAAATCAGTCTGGCAGAAATTAAGCTTAGAATAGCATTTCACTCCATTTACCAAGACAAGTTCCACAGGAATATATGAGTTATTTATGAAAAGTTGAATCATAAATTAGAGGAGCAAGGAAAGAAATAGCTTTTAAAATTATGGAAAGTAGAAATTTTAATAACCAAACAAAAGTTAAAATCACAATAAAATGAAATGTATCATTTTTATTACATAAAATTGAAAAGGTTTTGCACAAACAAAATCAATGCAGTTAAAATTAGAAGGGTAGAAAGGCAACAGTTGTGTGTGGGGGGAATCTTTTGCAGAAAATTTCTTTGACAAAGATTTGTTTTCCAAGGTACATTAGAAAAATGATTTAAATATTTGAGAACAAAAGCCATTCCTCAATAGATAAATGGTTAAAAGATATGAACAAGCAATTCTTAAAGGAAGAGGTCTAAACTATAAGTAGCTATATTAAAAGATGTTCCAAAACATTAATAATTTGAGAACTGCAAAATAATATGGTATTATACTAATGACCCTCATTTTCTGTTCTATTTTGAATATGGAAATGCTATGTTATTTGAAGTTTAAGTTTAGAATTTTTAAAGTCCCTTAATATTTTGACTGGTATATCATTAAATACATAAATTATTTTGGGGAAAACTCATGTTTACTCTATCAATCCAATCCATTCCTGGACATTGACTATCCTTCCAGTTGTTTGGGCCTTCTTTGTTTTGGCCATTTAAATTTTATAGTTATCCTTAATCAGGTTCTGTGTATTTTGTGGAGGGCTAATTCACAAATATTTTAATGTATTTGTTGTTGTTTCAAACAATTTTTTTTAAAATTTTGCTTTCCTTATTTTAGTTACTAGTAAGTATGAATGGAAATGAGTACTTGTGGCTTAGTCTTGTGTCCTGTGACTAGTGAACTAATTAATTTTATTTTCTAATTGAGACAATTGTATTTTCTAGATGTATTCTCTTGTCATTTGCAGATAATGATGACTTGATCTTCCCATTTTCAAAGTTAGTCCTAATATTTAAAAACCTGTCTTATGGTAACTATTGGAATTTTCTATATGATATCAAATAAAAAGCATTGGCAATAGATATTCTTGTTTCATATTTATTTTTAGTGTGAATGCTTCTAATGTATCTCCAATGCATCTTATTTTGACTTCTGGCTTAAGAGAGGATACTTTTTGTTGTGATGATAAAAATTCTTTTGTAATTACAATTTTTAGTGTTTTTCTTTTGTAAAAACCATGAATGAATGCTTAATTTTATCACAGACTTTTCCTGTAGTTGTTGATATAATTTTCAGGAACTTAAAAAAAATTTCATGATGTTGCTAAACTTTCTGATGAAGAAAAGCTTTGCTTGTACAGCATAAAACTTGCTTGATCATAATAAAATGTTTTTGGGAGGGAGGGGGAGGAATTTTAGTGTTTTTGAATAATAATTTTTGAATAGATAATATTCTCTTTAATGAAATATTTTATAATATTTTAGTGATATCTTCACCAGATTTTTAAAAATCAACACCCTCTTTTGTCATAAAATACATTGGGAAATTCTCCACATTTCCTATATTTATAAATAATTTGTTTAAACAGAATTATTTTATTTTGGAAAGCTTATAAGAATTCTACTGTACAATCACCTGAACTAATTTTTAAAAAAATATGCTGTCACTAATGACATCATCCTACTTTCTCCAATATCAGTATATTTAAGTTATTAATTTCTTATTACTTTAATTTTGAAGATGTATGTTTTTATAGATATTCATTTTTAAAGCACTTTTTTATTAACTCTAAGCTTCCCATAACAGCAAAATCCTGTCTTTTAAATATGAATATTTTACTTTTATTCCCTCCACCTTGATTTTTTTTGAATGTGTAGTTACGCTACATATTTTATACCACTATATTTTTTGTATCAAACATGCTTCTTGTAAACAATATATTGATAAGTTTTATTTCTTGATCCTATTAGTAATACTTTTTTGTAAAAAAAATAAGTGAATTGAGATCATTTGTGTTTTCTATCATGTATCTTTCATTGTTTATGATGTTGTCAAGAGGGAATAAGTTTTAATGTTTTTTCCCCTGAGGCAATTGGGCTTAAGTGATTTGCCCAGGGTCACACAGCTAGGGAATGTTAAGTGTCTGAGACCAGATTTGAACTCAGGTCCTCCTGACTTCAGGGCTGGTGCTCTATCCACTGTGCCAGCTAGCTGCCCCATATTTTAATCTTTTAAAAACTATTGCTCCTAACTAAAACATTTCTGATGCATTTCTGATGTTTAGGTTGTTCAATCTTACATATGTTTGAGACTTAACCCTTTTTTTTATTGTGGGGGGGGGGTTTGCCTTTGATATTACCATTCTTTTCTTTTTGCCCTTTATTTTTGGTATTTTTGGTTTTTGTCTCTGTTTAATATCCTTTTATTAATCAATACACATACATTTTAGTTTTCTGTCTCTTTTTGGACTTATCTGAATATTTATTCTAAACACTAGTTTAATGCCTATTAGAATTTTTAAAATACACATACTTTATTCTTATTTCTATTCTTAAATGGTTCTATGATCTTATTAATTTGGATGATCCCTCCAGTGATGTAGATCATGACCACCAACTATCCCTGCCCATCTACATAATGTCCTCTAATAAGTTTTCATTAGAGGATCCAACCCAATTTATATCTATTCAAATCATATAATATATGCAATCTTAACTTTAAATAGCATGAGGCTTTTAGTGTATTAATATTATTTAAGAGCATCCTTTATGTAGTTTTCAACTTGAATTTTTCTATTAGTGCTTTTACATATCTTTTTAGTTTGTGATTTCTGTTGTCATTTCACATCTTTTCTATCATTGAAATAGATTCTTGTCATCAAAATAAACTCATAATTATGAATGCAAAATATGAAGTTTTTGAGTTAAATTTGAGATATGGATTTTGGTT
This sequence comes from Myrmecobius fasciatus, assembly GCA_023553655.1. Taxonomy (NCBI): domain Eukaryota; kingdom Metazoa; phylum Chordata; class Mammalia; order Dasyuromorphia; family Myrmecobiidae; genus Myrmecobius; species Myrmecobius fasciatus. The sequence continues at coordinate 71,765 of JAJPUD010005056.1, read as the reverse complement.
TAACTTTGTTGTCATGGAAAAGCATTATATTACTGTAAATGGCATTTAAAAGACACAGTTTCTTTTCTTTTCTTTCTCAATGAGGATAGAAATTTTTTCTTTCCTTCATAATATTGTAGTTTTTCAATAATTTTCCTCAGTGAATCATATTTTGGCTCTTTCATTGTTGATGTTCTTGTCCTGTGTATTGTTTCTATTTCCCTGGTGTTTCTTTGTCTTATGGGCTATGTAAATTTTTTTCAATTAACTTTTTGAAGATATACTCCATTTTTTATATCTTTCAATATCACAACCAATCTAAAATTTTTGTTTTTTACATTATCACCCAAATATATGATTGGTTTATGATATCATTTAGTTGCTTCTAATTTCTTAAAATTTGCATTTTATTTTTCACCTTTATCCTTGATATTACTTGACTTCTTTTATCATGTGATTTGAAATTTCCATGAATATTTTTAGTACTTGAATGTAATTTTGTAATTTCCCAAGTTTTTCTTTAATCTTTTTTTGCTTGTGTTTTTAAAAATGGAAAGAATACTACTTTAATGCCTTTAATATATTTCTGATGCAATTTAAGTTGCCCTTTGGCATTTTTCCCTTGCTTCCATTGATGTTTCAACTTGAATGTCTGAAAAAAAATGTCCTTAAGTCTTTAATATTGTAAGATTTCTCTACCAAGTTATCTTTTTAAAAAATCCTTTTAATTCATTTTACTATTCTGGTTTCGGAATGATAAAAGAGGAAAATTGTAAGCTGTGCGATAATTGAAGCTTTTGGGACCTCTGAGCAGTTTGTTAGTGAGAAAAGTAGACAATCATTGCAAAACTATGATAGGTGAAGAATGTTGACCTCAATCCTAGATTCTTTGCCAAGACAAGAAATTGTCTGGGAGATCTAGGCAGCCTGGACTGAATGGAAGAGTGGCCCAGAAAAGTCTGAACTCTTTCTTTGTCTATTTTCTTGAGAAAAGAAAAAGCTTGCTGGAAGGTGGAAGAAGTATTTGCTTCTGGTCTTATGAAAGGAGCAGTCCAAAGCATCCTAAGTTTTTCCTGAGGATGAGGTTGCTACTCAGGGCAAACTAAATCTTTCTTAAGGAAATGCATAGAAAATATAGTCTTGAGAAATTCCAAGAATAAATAACGGAAGACTCAACAGCTTTCAACCCTTCCTGGGGGTGATGTTAGGGTGGGACTGAGAGTGGTAGTTTGAAGAGTAGAAATCCCAAATACTCTGGAGATTTTAGAAGTAGGCAGGCAATTAATTCCACAGATTTTGGTCATATCTAATTGTGGTGTAAAAGGGCAAGTAGTGAACCTCTCCTCAGTCTGGGTGAGGTGAGGAAGCTAGAGAGACTTCTACTTGATGCAAGTAGGAGATCTACTTGATCATGATGCAAGTTATTGTTTCTAGACCTGCACAGCCATATTTAAAGCCTGAATGTATGACGGGAGTTGAAGTGACAAAGACCCTAAATTTATAGTCCATCAATTCACACTGGAAGGAAGATAATTTGGATTGTTTCCACCTAGATATTGAGTTGGAGTAAGATGTGTGAATCAGTGCAGGCTTCCATAGTAGCATTGTTGGGTAGCAGGATCAGGCAGTTTTATGATAATATCTACAGTCATAAGCTTACTCAGTTTTTCAGCTTATTATTTTCCTCAGGGGATTTTATTTTTTCTATTCTGTGTATTCATCCTCCCTTTTTGGTAGAAATTTTTTTATGATAACTCAATAGAGAAGGTTAAGTAGTATTTTTGAATCAATGAGAGGCTTACTAGTCAGTCACCTTATCTTCTGTCTATACCACAGGTATCAAAGTCAAATAGAAATGGATCTTTGCAGGCAGCATATTGACTTAGAAAATCATGAATTAACATTATTTGTAGTTTATTGTACTTATGTTTTATTTTGTTAAACATTTTCTAATGTGTTTTATTTTAATTTGGGCTGGGTACACTCTGGAGTGGATTGTGAATTTCTATTCCATCATTTTTAGGAAGATTCTCAATTATACAGCTAAGGCTACAGAGAGTCTAGTTTAATGGGTAGAATATTGGACTGTTGTTTTCCTCATTAAATTGTTAGCTTCTTTGGGATATGGACTATATTTGTCTCTTTTTGTATCCCTAGTGCTTAGCACTATGCCTGGGACATGGTAGGCATTTAATAAAAGTTTATTTATTGATTGGGAATTCTGGACAAATTAGTTCAACCTCAGTTTTTTCATTTATAAAATGGAGATAATACTTTTAATATCTATCCCACAGAGTTGTGAGAATCAAATGAAATCATATATATGTACATATATGTATGTACATATACACATATATATATATGATTTTATTTATGACGTAAATGGCAAAATTATATATATATGCATATATATATATATTGCCAACTTTAAAGTGCCATATAAATGTAAACTATCATTATTACACTATTTTCTGACCTATTGCTTTCTTGAGTCTGGGATGAAGTATAATAACTGCAGCCACAAAGACCATTGGGAAGGATGGAATGCCATATACCATTTTAATATAGCTTCTCCTAAAGGGAGAAACTTTTAGGAACTTCTTGTTCACACCCTTTGGTTGTCTTTATTTTATATATATAGACATCTGAGTATATGGAATTTATTCCTTGCTTTCTACTTGTTGTAGGGTTTTTCTACTGAAATTCTTCTTCCTTTATGAAATCTGCTGGAGTTCATGATATCAACTTTGGAAGCTATATATAGGTAGTTTTCTCCCTCTCCCTTTGTTTTCAGTTTAAAGACCTCTATATCAAATTCTAGAAAACTGTTTTTTTTTTAAACCTCTCATTGGGTACATTCTATTCCTGCTCAAGGGCCCATCATTCTTATATTTTAAACCATGGGCTCAGTAATACAACTCACTTCTTAGAGGCTAGCTTCTTTACTAATTATTCACTTCTCTAATGCTCCTCAATTTTTTGAAGCTCCTGCCTTCAATGAGCAGCTGGGATGAAAATAGCACTTACAATCCTTCTTGGCCTCTAAAATTTTGTCATCTTTACTACTGCCTTGTAAATTACTTTGATCAGGATCAATAATGGCCTGAGTCACATAAATCAGTGGGAATTTGTAGAGGTTTTCAGCTTTGATATATCTTGGGAATTTCCATGTCATATTCTGAGTATAAACTTCAGGAGGATGACAGATTTCTCAGCCAGTTATTCATGTTCCTAAAAAGAGGCCATGGGAACACTATAGGAATGGTAGAACATTAAATGATGTTCCTCATAGTAACTGGTACTTCTGTGACCTGTAGTTCTCCTTCAGAGCTACTACATAACTCTATGACTTTTATTTGTGGACTTAATCTATTAAAATTCATGAAAAATTCCAAAAGTGATGGCCTAGAAAAGAATGCTACCATTTGTTTCAAAATTGCATATGAATACATAAATTCAATGTAAAGTTTGTCTTCATTTCCTTATAGATAGCAAAAATGATTTTCCTAAAGTACAGGTTGGATAATGGTATTTCCCTCTCCCACTTTCACTCAGTAAACTCCATTGATTCCCTATAACTATTGATGGGAATAAAATATAAACATCTTTGGCATTTAAAGCCCTTCACAACTTGGGGTCTTCTCTCTTTCTGGCCCCTCTTCTTTTAATGTTCTCCTCTTGGCTTCCTTTAAGACTCAACTCAAACTTTATCTTGGCAAGAGACCTTTCCCATTTCCTCTTCTTTTTCTTTATCTCTTCTTCATCTCCTTTCCCTTCTCCCTTACATTGCATATATTTTGCATGTAAGTTATTTGCATTTTATCTCCTTTGTTACACTGTGAGCTTCATGATAGCAGAGACACTGCTTTTGTCTTTCTTTGTATTCCCCAATGCTTATTGCAGTGCCTGATTCATAACAGGTATTTAATAAATGCTTACTGACTGATTGACTCCCTTTTCCAACTAGCTGTTAGTTCATTTTCTACCAAAATCACCTTGTATTTATTTTGTATATATTTATGTATGTACATATGTACATTTATAAACTTCAGAGTAAGAACCCTCTTGTTTCATCTCCCCCTCCCTCCCTCTCTCCTTCATTCCTCCTTCCCTTCCTTCTTCCTTCCTCTTTCCCTCCCTTCTTCCTTCCTTCCCTCCTCCCTTTCTCTCTCTCCCTTTTTCTTTTTCTCTTCTTTTATTTCCCTTTCTTTTCTTTTCTTTCCTCCAAACACTTAGCACAATGCTGGGCATATAGTAGGGACTGCATAAATTTTTGTTGATTAATTCTTGTTATGTCCTTCTTTAAGTAACATGGAATGGTAAAAAATGAAAATAGTCAAGTTGATTCAGAGACAGACATTTTAAAAAAATCAATAAAGAGATAATTTGGGAGATAGATATTATGAAATAGTAAGAAAGCAGGGTCAAAGCCTATCTTAAGATCATTTTGATTATACTTTAGATGTGCTTTATCTATCCTTTTCCTTATCTTCAATTCTACAAACTCTTCATACTCCCTTCATATTATTTTTCATTAGGATGATTTATCCCTTCCACCAACCTCATTCTTTTCTAGTCATTACTTTCCTGTTCCTTTTTATCTCCAAGCCTTCTGTTGTCTGCCTTTTCATAATCTATGATATTTATATGAGTAGTGGCAAGTTGAGGTAAGGAAACTCCTTTTGCCAATTCAACTTTTCTGCCACTAGTGGATTTAGAGAGTAACTTACCTAGAGTCTCAGATTCAGTTTGTATTAGAGATAAGGCTTGAACAAGGTCTTCCTGATTCCAATTCAGTTCTCTATCCTATTCATACTGCCTTTCATCATAGAATAAACCAAAAAAAAGTAAGAGAAAAAATATTCCTTTCTTCACACACCGTATCCAAAATCCTCTACTCAATGTTCAAAGTCCCCCTTGTTGCTTTCAAGGCCAATGCAGATACTTACTAGTTAAAGTGGTTATTCTCACCCTAGGAATTAAAAAAAATAATGATAAAAATAACAACAGCAGTTCTAAAGGAGACCACACCATTATATTATTAATTTTATTCTATTCTATTTCTACAGTAAGAATCTAAACATAAAGAGCAATTGCTTGTACTTTTTTTTTCTTAATAAGTAGAATTGATGTCTCTTTGTGACCTGGAAAAGCTAAATTGTTAATAGCTTCCCTAGAATTTTACTTCTTGTTCTGATCTCTTACAGGGCTTTATCAGGATTTAGGATCAGAATTTATGCATTATGTATAAAAGAGCAGAATTTATGCTCATAGATAGTACTTTTTTCAATAAATATATACTGGTATGCATTTGACAGCAAACAACTGATATATGTGGTCAAAATTGTTAAAAGTTATATATTTGCTTGTGTTCTCTAGATATTTTGGCTTTGGAACTAAAACTGAATATGGTGCAATAATGATGCATGTCTGAAGAATAAGCTCAGAATGCATTATTCTTCCCCTGACCTTGTGGTGAACTATATCTCCCATGTTCTTCTCCACCTTTAATTTCCATCAACAGGGAATGAACCCAAATCATTCATCAGCTTAAATGCAATGATGTGCTGGTGCATTGAACATTTAAGCTTAAAGTTGTTCTGCCTTTTACCTACTACAGCAAAGTTAATCATTGTAGGTTGTAAAATAGCACAATTTGTCTTATTGCAAATCCAATCCATTATCAAGCCTTGTCATTTTTACTTTTACAACATCTCCTTAATACATCTCTCCACTCAAGTAGCTACCATTCTGGTACAAAGTTTCATCATCTTCTCTCTGTGCAGTAGTCTTCTGGTTGGTCTCCCAGCCTTAAGTCTTTTCCCACTCTAGTTAATTCTCTATGAGGCTGCTCACATGATTCTTAGATCTCTGACTTTGTCATCCCCCTATTAATCAAATTCCACTGGTTCCTTATTTTCTCCAGCATTAAATATGAAATCCTGTGTTTGTTTGCTTGTTTTTTAGTTTCTTTGTTTCTTTTTTTTTAACTGAAGTTTTTTATTTTCAAAACATATACAAGGATAAATGTGCTTGTTTTTTTTTAAAGTCTTTTACTCTCTAGTCCTTGCAGTGTACTCTATGATCTGATGACAGTGGCCTCTGTGGTGTTCCTGGCACATAACACTTCAATTCTCAATTCTTTGTTTTTTACTTAGCTAATGCTGATGCTTAGAATAAGCTCTTACTTGTAGCCTTGTTGGCTTTTTTCAAGAGGTTTAAACCTCAACTTTTGCAGAAGGCTGGAGTTTCCAAGATCCTACTGATATGAATTTCCTTTATATGTATCTTGTATATAAATAGGTATTTTCCCAATTAAATGGAAAGTTCTCTGCAGGTAGGGGGTATACTTTTTCTTTTATTTGTATCTCCAGAATTTAGTGTAGTCCTTGGCACTTAATAAGAATTAAATAAATGCTTGTTGACTGACTAGCTGTATTCCTTGACTCCTAACCCTCAGATCTTATTTAAAATTATTTCAACATTTCCAAAACTTTAGACTACTTTTTATTTTTCTTCTCTTTCACCCCCTCCTTTCCAGGAGAGTCCTGGAAAATATATTTTTTAAAACAGTCCTTTAGAATGAGGAAGTTCTCAGAGTGTTCTCGTTTGAGTCCCAGGTCTTGTTATTTTGGGGACTAAAGGTTCTTTCACACGCAATGTGAATATTCTTCGGTGTCAAAGTCAGTTAACAAGACAGTTAATTGTCATCCTAAGCAAAGCTAAAAATTATGAAATCTTTTGACATGTCATAGCAACACACCGAACAATTACAGGGCATTGCAAGTTGGTTTTTAATTTGTGACTCTTTGGGGTGACCTCGGTCTTTTCCTATTCTGACTCAGTCTCTGTACTCCTTTGATAGAGAATGTTGCAATGTGTGTTCCTGAGATCTAGATTTTCCACTTTGTTTCTCACACTTGGCACATATAATCCAGAAATTGGTTACTAAACCTCCAATGAACCTTTTCTTTTGGTCAAAGTTCTTATCCAAGTTACTACCAGGTATTGAAACTCAGTGATAGAATATCTCAACATGTTCTATGCTCTCTGATTACATGTATGTGGTCCTTTTCAGCTGCAGATCTTAGTGATGATTCGATTTTTATGATCTTTGCCTATAATATATTCACAGTTGTGTTGCAAGTAGGTGCTAGAAGTCCATAAGAAGTTTTTCACCAATATAAACTTTATATAAAAACATATTGAGTTATATCAATTTTTAATTTTACAGATGTTTCCCCCTGCAAAAGCCTACTCTGTACAGCACACTATGCTTTATATTATAGGGTACATAGTCTTTGCTCTCAAAAAAGTTGATAATCTGGTATGGCAGATAAGAAAATATACATAAATAACAGTAGCAGAAGGTACCAACACAAGTGACAAACCACTAAAGAAATATGAGCAAGGCATTACGGTTTTCAAGGGAGAAAAAGAGAGGGAGGAGGTAATCAAGCAAGCAGGTTTCATCAAGAATAATAATAGCTAGCATTTACATAGTGCTTACTATGTGCTGGACACTGTGTAAGTGCTTTATAATTATTACCTCACTTGATCCTTACAACAACCCTGGAATATAGATGCTGTTATTATCCTCATTTTACAGATGAGGAAACTGAAGCAAACAGAAGTTAGGTGACTTTCTAATGGTCATATAGCTAGTAGGTATATGAGGCTTGATATGAATTCAGATCTTCCTGGTGCCTAGGCCTGGTGTTCTATCCACTCTGCCATTTTGAATTGGGCCATCACAGCTGAGTAGCAATTTAACAGGAAATATAGGGGCAAACATTTATTTGGAGAGCAAAAACTCCTTATCCCTCCTTTCCTCCTTCCCCTGAAATATGGATTGTTGTCATTGAACAGATTTGTGTTATGCCATTAAGTGGGATTGCACAGAAACACTTTCAAAGAATTATATGAATTTTTAGCCAACAGAAAAGCAAAAAATGTGAAGATGGGAAACTGAGACATGGTGGAGAAATACCAAGTAGTTCAGTTTAGTTGGAGTTTATAGTACATGTAGAAGATCAGTGTGTGAGAAAACTGGAAAGACTTAAGGGCCACACAGTATAGATTGGGACCATATTGTATAGGGCTTCTCATGCCAGGCTGAAGAGTATTTATTTGAGAGGCAATGGGAAATCATTAAATTTTTGTTTGTTTGTTTTGTTTGTTTTTTAGTAGAAGAAGGACAAGATTAAAGATAATTCATTAAGAAGATGAATCTGGTGGTACTTTGGGGTAGGAGAGAAGAGTTAGAAGATTATTGTAGGTGTTTAGGCAAGGGACTAAATTAGGGTGAGGGCAGGAGACATTAATAGGAGAGGACAGATGAGAAAGACAAAGAGTTAAGAGTCAGTAGGATTTGGCTACTGATGAATCTAAGCGTCTAGGAAGAGAGAGTCAGAGGTGAGTGTGAGGTTTCAAGGCTGGTTACCTCTGGTTATTAGTCATTTAGGGATGGTTATTCAGGGCATGAATGAGCCTCTTATTTACCCAACTACCACTTACCCAACTTTTGCCTTCTACGCATCATTACCACCAAAGGAAAACCAGGGTTAGGAGAACAGGCAAAAAATTCAAATGACAAAAGATAGTTGCTTTGGGAATATGATACAAAGGAATGGTCATGGGAAGAGATGGAGGGAATGTCAAAAAGTGTTGGATGACATCCTATGAATTTGATGATCTTAGCCTTCTACCTCTTATTTGCAAAACAAATTACAGGGTAAACAGGACTGTTTTTTATTTGAGTCAACTATTTTCCAGTTCTAGGATAGTGGATAGAGAGCTCCAGTTTTGGGATCAGGAATGATTCTTGTACCAACTGGCTGTGTGACCCTTGGTAAAATCACTTAATCTCTCAGTTCCCAGGGAATTCTCTAACACTATAAATTTCAGAGAAGTTGCCAACCTGCTTTGGAGGAGTTAGTGTCTTTGCTGAAAGTTTCTCATACTAATGAAATTATAGAATCAGGCAAAAAAAGAAAGAAAGAAAGAAAGAAAGAAAGAAAGAAAGAAAGAAAGAAAGAAAGAAAGAAAGAAAGAAAGAAAGAAAGAAAGAAAGAAAGAAAGAAAGAAAGAAAGAAAATGAATGTGCTAATTATAAAGAATCCTTAACCAATTATTCTATCTACTTGAAAAGGATTTTTAAAAATTATATGTAAAAACAATTCAATTCAGGTTTCTTGCTGAATCAAGTTGGCTTTCCCTAAGTAAGGTCTGGATGATTTGCAGCCTGTTTTGGGGAAGGAGGGAAGAAGAAGGGGAGAAAAGTATGTGTAAACACTCTGTACTAAGCTCGGTTATCTTCTCTGGGAAGTGAGGGACTACCCTTGATATCGCTAAGGTCCTTTCTTTCTCTAACATACTGTGAGTCAGTGATTCTTCAGAATTCTTCAGAAAGCCCTCTCTTCTGGGTTTTCATGTGACTCCAAACTTATGGCCGGATGATTAATAAAAGGAAGAAGGTTAAGAGAAGATAGATTTTCGAGGGATAGAGCAATGCTCTCTCAGTTGACTGTAGACTTGAGACCCGTTCTTGCTTGTGCTCTGATACCTTTAACATAACCAAATTTCCCATTTACTGGAAAAATGTTCATTTCTCCTTTTTTCCTTTCCCTGCAATATGGATTGTTGTCATTGAACAGATTTGTGTTAAGCCATATTGATTCGGGAAATTTAAATGGGATTGCACAGGAACGTTTTCAAAGAATTATATGAAATTTTAGCCAACAGAATAGCTCTCTTTTTAAGGTCAGCAAGAGTGCTGATGTTAAAATGTAGCACAATGCTTGGGAAATAGTCCTTTTAATGCCTTCCTCCCTGCCATTCCCGGGCTTGTGCAGGAAATGTAAACCAACATATGTGTTTTTATTCTCAAGCTACATTTTGTGGGAAATTGAATAGGGTGCTCCATCTACCTGGTATGGGACTATAATAAGCTACTTATATGGGGAGTAGATGAGGCCATCCCTAAAAGGTCTCCTAAAGGTGGAAGGTGATTCCTGAATTTGTGAAGTCTATTGGCCACAAGGCTTATAAGAGTTCAAATGCTCAAGATGCGATGAAGGAGGTATTTAATAAAAATGACTGATAGTTTCCACATTGAGCCACAAAGGAAGTCTCTTTCCACAGCCCTTACTTTCTAGCCCATTTTGTCAGTTTGTGCCATCCTTCATCTTGTGGGATATTTTGTTGCCATGATGTGGTTTTCCCGACTCTTTCTATTGGACACAAGAAGAAGTGGATACAAAAGAGCAAAGAACAGTTCAGAATCCTTAGGAGGCATGGACTCTTCCAGGGGTACTAGCCTGGCTACCCTCAGTACCTCTGAAGTAACCAGTTTGCTACTGGTCTTGTGCTTGCTCAATAGGTGTAGGCAATGGTAAAATGGACTCCTAAGCTAGGATATGTCTAGAAATACACTTATTCAACTTTTCTGGGTAGCTTGTGTCCTAAGGGGAGTGTGTGTGTGTGTGTGTGTGTGTGTGTGTGTGTGTGTGTGTCCTGTGTATGTTTGAAATCTCAGCACTGGTCCCATCTGTAAGTCAGCAGTAAGTGTCAGTGAGGATGGAAGGTTTTCCCAAAGAAGTGTTGGGTATGTTTGCGTTTGCATCTCATAAACAGTTGCAGTCTGGACGGTCGTCACAGCCATGTTCGGGCTGGAGGCTCTAAGTGCCTTAGTTTGCCAGCATGCTGTAACTATTTCCAAGATGAAATTAAAATATTTTGTAAACTTTCCATTGGATTAGGTCCTTTTAAAAAATTTAAATAAGGGATTGAAGGATGTCAAATTAATCTGGGGGCATTTCTGGTCATTTAAAAATTCTACGTAAGTCAGCTTGAGTTTGTGCAAACAGTGATTCTAGGAATAAGTTGGAGTACAAGAAGTTTGTAAATAAATGTGTTTACTCAACAAATGGATTCAAGATGAAACACTCAGCACTTCTCCAGGGCATTTCCCTTCCTGCCTGCTCATTTTAGCAGCTTGACCAAACTAATTCCCTTCTCTGAGCCTAATATTTAAATGAACTTCTGGCATCTGCTGCATTGTCTGCTTTTCTAGCTTCTTAGGATGGTCATTTACATAGCTCCTGTCTAGCCTTCACCCTGATGAAAATCAGTTGAATATTGTCATGACTTTTCTGTCTCCAATTTGATTCAAACTACAAGGGAAATTAAGAGAGTTTAGGAGAACACTTCTAGTCAGGTAAAAACTTGATCCATTTTTTGTTTTTGTTTTTTGCCAGAAAGAAAAAATGAAAATAAGTTGATGTAAATGATATTCTAAAAAATTAGTAATTCTGCCACTAGTACTAAGTCAAATTTCTGCTTATGTCTTTTTGGAAGATTTTTTCCCCCAATCAGTTTCCAAGTTCCTGATAACCTATTATGAATGAGCAAGTTTTTTTCCCCCTGAGGCAATTGGGAGTAAGCTACTTGCTCAGGGTCACACAGCTAGGAAGTGTTAAGTGCTTGAGACTAGATTTGAACTCAGGCCCTCCTGACTTCAGCGCTGGTGTTCTATCCACTGCATCACCTAGCTCCCCCTTGAGCAAGGTTCTAAGGAGTGATTGTTGTTTAGTTGCTTTTCAGTTGTGTTTGACTCTTTGTGACCTCTTTTGGGGATTTTTCTGGAAAAGATACTAGAACAGTTTGCCATTTCCTTCTCCAGCTCATTTTACAGATGAGGAAACTGAGGCAAATAGGATTAAGTGATTTGCCTAGGATTTCGAAGCTAGTAAGTGTCTGAGGCCAGATTTGAACTCAGAAAGATAATTCTTCCTAACTCTAGCCCCAACATTCTATCTACAAAGGGGCATATTAAAGATTTCTGGCCTCAGTGTAATTTAGTTGGAGAGGTAGATACTATAGATATAGATATATAGTAATATGTCCCCAAAGTCTAAATGTAGTTTTAAGCTATTAAAGCTTAAAATATTAATATAATAATAATAAAGGCTGTGAGCCTTTCTTCAGTACCTCAAGCAGTTTTCAAGGACTATATAAATTGAAGAACATGTGATGATCTTTGTTAGCAGAATGTGTTTTATCATTAGTAATACACCACACCAAGAAATCCTAGGCCTAGTCCTAAATACAAAACACCCTAAAAGCCTTAGTGAAATTTTAAAATTTAGAATGATCACATTAAGTTTCCAGGTCTGTTCCTCTCTACAATTTGATTCATCATTAGGGTTTATACTTTTTGAAGGTGCTTTTTCTTTCAGGTGATTATCTCTCCATATCTTTGTCTAGAGTGTGCAGCTTTCAAAAAGTATAACAAGATTTTGGGGATAACTTGCATTTAGGCTTAGACTTGGAATGTCATTGATTTAAGGCATTGGTGCAGCTCAAATCAGATTAAAATGTAATTGGGAAATTTTTTAAATTATTTTTTATTAAAGCTTTTTATTTGTATAACATATATATGGGTAATTCCCCAGCATTGATCTTCACAAAGCTTTCCATTAAAATTTTACCCCCAGTCCCCTTCCCTCCCCTAGATGGCAGGAAGTCCACTACATGTTAATTATGTTGAAATACTTGACAAGTTGTGCAAGAAAAATCCTATCTACAAGAAAAAAAAAAGAAAAAGAAAATCAGAGAAAGGAAACACAATGCAAGCAAACCTCAATAGAGAGCATGAAAATGTTATGTTGTGGTCCATATTTCATATCCCTCTCTCTGGGTGTAAGTGGTTTTCTTCAGTGAACAATTGGAACTGGTTTGAGACAATTCTTTGTTGCAGAGAGCCATGTCCATCAGAATTGATCATCATGTAATATTGTTGTTGCTGTGTATGATGATCTCCTGGTTATGCTCATTTCACTCAGCATCATTTCATGCAAGTCTCTCCAGGCCTCTCTGAAGTCATCCTGCTGGTCATTTCTTACAGAGCAATAATATTCCATAATATTCATATACCATAATTTATTCAGCCACTCTCCAATTGATGGGCATCCATTCAGTTTCCAGTTTATAGCCCCCACAAAAAGGGCTGCCACAAACATTCTTGCACATGTGGGTCCCTTTCCCTCCTCTAAGATCTCTTTGGGATATAGGCCCAATAGAAATTAGGGCTTGACCCAGACCTAACACCGAATATCAAGATAAGATCTAAATGGGTTCATGATCTAGATATAAAGAGTGATATTGTAAGCAAATTAGAGGAACGTAGTATAGTTTACCTCTCAGACCTGTGGAGATGGAATAAATTTATGTCCAAAGAAGATCTGGAACTCCTAATTGAACACCAGATAGATAATTTTGATTATATTAAGTTAAAAAGTTTCTGTACAAATAAAACTAATGCAGACAAGATTAGGAGGGAAGCATCAAAATGGGAAATCATCTTTACATTTAATGGTTATGATAAAGGCCTCATTTCTAAAATATATAGAGAATTGTCTCATATATATAAGAATTCAAGCCACTCTTCAATAGATAAGTGGTCAAGGGATATGAACAGACAATTTTCAGATGATGAAATTAAAACCATCTCTAGTCATATGAAAAGTTGCTCCAAATCACTATTGATCAGAGAAATGCAAATTAAGACAACTCTGAGGTACCACTACACACCTGTCAGATTGGCTAAAATGACAGGAAAAGATAATGATCAATGTGGAGGGGATGTGGGAAAGCTGGGACACTAATACATTGTTGGTGGAACTGTGAACGGATCCAACCATTCTGGAGAGTAATTTGGAGGTATGCTCAAAAAGTTATCAAACTGTGCATACCCTTTGACCCAGCAGTGTTTCTATTGGGTCTATATCCCAAATTGGGAAATATTTTACAAAATAAATAGAAATATGATAGAATATAGATAGTATTAATATGTGGTTTTCTAAGTCAATATGTAGCCTGTGAAACTCTTTATATAGAGTTTTGTGGATTTAGTTCCTATTTGAGTTTGAAACTTTTGGTGTAGGGAATTCTGGGTATGTGCTGCCAACTATCCCTTACTCTTTGATTTATAGTCTTAGACACTTGTTTTAGATACTGAGGAATTGATTGACTCACATAGTCAGGAGATATCAGAAGGAGGAATTGGATTCAAGTCTTATGTCTCCTTGGTTAGCTCCCAATCCGTTATGCAACACAACTCTCCAAAAAAACGTAGTCTACATTTCAGATGAATGACATGGTGATATAGAAATGGAATGCTAGTGTACAGTGATGGGAGAAACTACTGTAGTTTGGAGTAGAAGGGAAAGTTCCAAGAAAAAGTATGACTTAAGTTGGACCTTGATATGGACAGAATTTGCCTATGGAAAGAAGAAGATAGAGGATACATATTGAAGAATGGTGGCCGATAATGTTGGAAACATAGTTTGAGTCCATATTGTAGAATGGAGGACCCTGAATTCTAGACTGAAGGAGTTTAGATTTTTGTCCTTTTTAGGTAATGGTAACTAAAAGCTGTAAGTAGTACAAAGTGAATGAGATTTGCCCCAGCATATCAACCTTCAGGAGAGCATACTCCTTCCTAAGAGAACATACTATAGTGCCATTGCAATTACTGTCCCCATGCTTTACCTCATAGTCCTTGACAAACTTGTACTTTCACATGGGACAATTGCCCCCAAGCTCCCATCTCAGAATCCTCTTACCATGTTTCTTTTCTAGATGTGCTTTCCTCTCAATTGCCAAGGAGGTAAGGGCTAGACTCTTTTTTAGGAGGGCTGTCAGATTTCCTCTTTCAGTTGTACTTTCCTCTCTGGTGCCATTGTTCCCTTTCCTTGACTCCTACCTGAATTTTTCCCTGGTGCAAGAATATCTTTTTCAGTGCAAAAGGGAGCTACATGAGGACACACATCACCCAAGTACTCTTGTGTTTTCTATAATCTGATTTGAAGTCTGCAATGCATCGAAGTTGTGGAATTAAATTTCTCTTTCAGAATATTCCTCTATGCCATGGGGATTGGTCCTTAGACTGAGAGAGACAGATGTTAAGCTGCTATTTTAAAATGATCAAATAAGAATGAACTTATTGTACAAGGTTGTTCTAACCCAATGTTGAAGAGGAGGAAGATTCAAAAAACTGTAGTCACTACTTTAAAGGAGTTTACAAACTCATTGGGGAGAAATGGCATTAAGTAACAGTAGGAGTGGCATTGGGGTACAGAGGAAAGCATGTTGATTTTGGAGCCAAAGGACCTGTATTCAAATCTTGCCTCTAATATTTACTACTTGTGTGACTTTGTGCAAAGAACTTTACCTCCTTAGTCCTCAGTTTCTTCATGTATAATATGAGGAGTTTGAATGATCTTTGAAGTTCCTTCTATGATCCTATGAATAAATTCCATCAATCTCAAAGATATGATACAATATAGCACATGAGTAAATACCATGAATTTAAATAAGAGAAAGAGAGATCACTTTGGGATATGGTAATCTGTAAAAACTCCACAGAGGAAGAATTTAAGTTGGATCTCAAAAAAGGGAAAGGATTTTAATATGTAATGAAGAAAGAATGAGGAGGTTATGAAGATAAAACCAGGCAGATGTGTTTTATCTAGATAAGACATTCACATTGTGAATAAGCACACACCAATGAATTGAACTTTATTTTGACTCTTCCTAGTATTATCAGCCTCTCAGCCTCCCATCCCCTTTAACATCCCCAACTCATTCTCACATTGGATGGTTGAGTACCCTACAAGATAGCTACTATCTTGAATTTTAAGGGTAATTCCTATTTCTTTAGTGCACAAGTCCCTTTCAGTGTACATCTTATTAACAATTATCCATTAGGTCCAATTAGCTCTTACCAAAGGTGTTTTTTTTTTCAAAGAGCAAAATAGTTATAAAACACTACTCCTATAAATTTGGGAGCACACTCTTCCACAAATATACAGTACCCAGGGGAAGAGTGAAATCAAATTTAGAATTCAATAGCAGTGACATAGGATTTATATGTAGGAAAGGTAAATCATAACTCTTTATACTTGCAGGACCCAAAAATCCTTTCCATCTTCTAAAGAAGTCTTTTTTTTTAAGAAGAAATTGATAGCACAATGGGCCTGGAGTTAGAAAAGAGCCAAGTTTAAATCTGACCTTAGATGCTTACTGACTGTGTGATCCTGGGCAAGTCACTTAATTTTATTTGCCTTCATTTTCTCATCTGTAAAATGAGATGGAGAAGGAAATGGCCAACCACTCCAATGTCTTTACCAAGAAAATACCCAAAGGGGTCACAAATAATCAGATATTGCTGGAGCAACTGAACAAAAAAGTCAGAGAGAAACTTTGAAACCATGTTCCCCTGACTCCAAATTGAGTATTCTATTAAGAATGGAGACTTTTGGGAGTTGGGGGTAGAGAAAGTGCTGGATTTCAAGTTAAGAGGATCTAAGTTCAAATTCCATCTCAGATGTGAATGTGGGACCTTGAATAAATCATTTAGCATTTACCAGCTTCAGTTTATGTATCTGTAAAAATGGGATAATAGTAACTCCTCTGTCATAGGGTCATAAATGAAGATCAAATGAGATAATATGTACTATGTTTGCAAACCTGAAAGGGAAATATGAATAATAGCTATTATTATTATTACAATACCACAATTACCTTATTTTTCACATGTAGAAAGTGAGTCTTTAGGAGATAACATAAGTGAGTGAGCCAAAATAATAACTATTTTCAGTTATCTAAAAGATTGTCTTATGATAGAGATATTAGATTTATTAAGCTTAGCCCCAAAGGGCAGAGTGAGGGACAGTGAATGGAAGTTATAGAGAGGCAGCTTTAGGCTTTGAGTAAGAATAATTAAAAGTTCATACTAACTGTGAAAGAAGTTGCCAAAGGAGGTAGTGCTTTCCATTCCCTTTCATTGAAGGTCTTCAAATATGATGATAAGATCTGATTTTGTTTGCTTGCTTGTTTGTTCTTAGTAACTGAGATTACTGAGATTTTTAATGGCAAAAAAATGGCTTTTTAATTAATAATTTTTAGCACCTCATGGCCCTGATCTGGGCTGATTACACTATATCATTCATGTACTTTGATTGGACTGAATCTTTCAATCAATATGTATTTATTGAGTGCTAATTAGGAACTCATCAATATGATGGATGCTCCTTACAGTTCATAGAGGTATAAGTCCAATCCTTAAAAGAACTTCCAGTCTTAAGAAGACAAGACAAAATTTTATCCCATTGCATATGATGTTGACATTGTGTGTTGAAGGGCTGAAGCTATGGGAACCAACTCTGAATACAATAGCTAGACAGAGAAGAGGGAGAGCTATGACAAGTGGATGAGTCAGAAAAGAAAACAATGAGACTTCCTCTGGTCCTTAAAAATAAACCAGATTCTACAGAGATGTAAGGTCACAGTAGGATCATGGAAGATGTATGGGGTTGGGAATGAGCATGGTCTTTTTGGGTTTTTTTGTTATAGAAAAGATTGACAAGAACGCAGTGAGAAATAAAATTAGGTTGATAGGGAGATGCAAAATCTATTGTGGCTTTAAAGCCATACAGAAGAATTCATATGTGGTAGGAAACAGAGACAAGAACAGTTTTTGATGGAGTCAAGGACATGATGAGAATAACAAAGGGGAGGATCAATCTGGGAGTCAAGAGAACTGGATTCCTGCCTGATGTAGCTCTGACCCTCACCAATGGGGTGACCCTGAGCAAATCATTTGTGCTTTCTGGAGTGCTATGTCCTTATCTTTAAAATGAAGGAATTGGGTTCAATGATTTCTGAGGATCTACATGTCTCTAGCATTTTATGATTTGAAGATTGGTATAACAAGAGCATTCTGGGTAAACTGGAGAGCACAGGACATTAGAATGACCAGGCAAGAAACTATGGAAGTAGTTCAGACATGAGGTGATAAAGACTGAAGTGGTGACTATGGACTAAGAATGGCCCTGATATAAAGGGGAAAAAAAGCCCGGTTGACTAACTAGATATGGAATATTAGAAGGGGAGTTTGTCCAAGATGATTCTAGAATATGGTTCTGAATTGTAATTGGGAATGATTTTTTGTGGGAGGAAAGAACAGTTGAGTTAATGAGGGAAAAGTGACATGCTAAAAGTCAAATAGCTGGCAAGTATCAGAGCTTGGATTTGAAACCATATTCCCTGACTCCAAAATGAGGATTCTAATAAGAATGGGAGGCTGCTTGCTGTAGTGAAGAGAGTGTTGGATTAGGATTCAAGATAATCTGGGCTCAAATCTCCTCTCAGATGTGAGCTGAGAACCTGAGTAAGTCACTTGGCAGTTACTAGTCTCAGTTTCTGCATCTGTAAAAATGAGGACAATAATAATGTCTCTAACATAAAGTTATAAATGATATACAAATGAGATGACATATATAATGTGCTTGTAAACCTGAAAGTAGTACATAATTACTAATGTGATCTCAAATTATAACAATAATATTATTGTTATAACTGTACCACATTGTCTTACTTTACATATGTGAAAAGTATGCCTTTAAGAGGTGAAGTACAGAGCCAGCATGAACTGTTTCCAATTATCTGAAGCTTTGTCTCATGATAAAAGGATTGGATTTGTTCACTTTAGACCCAAAGGAGAGAATGAAGGATGGTGGATGGAAGTTACAGATAGGCAGCTTTAGGCTTCAGGTAAGTAAAAATTGTCCTTTTATTTTAAAAATTAATTAATTTATTTTTAAATACACATTGCTTTATGAATCATTTTGGGAGACAAAAATCAGAACAAATGGGGAAAACAACAGGAGAGGAAAAAGAACAGAAAAAAAGTGAATATAACATGTTGATTTACATTTAGTCTCCATAGTTCTTTTTCTAGATGCAGATGACATTTTCTGTCCAAAGTCTATTGGGATTGCTTTGGATCACTGAATCACTGAGAAGAACCAAATCTTTCATAGTTGATCATCACACATTCTTACTGTTATTGTGTACAATATATTCCTGGTTCTGCTTTTTTCACTCAGCATCAGTTCATGTAAATCTTTCCAGGTCTTTTCTAAAATCAGTTTTTCCACCATTTTTATAGAATAATATTCCATTATTTTCATATACTACAGCTTATTAAGCCAATCCCCAATTGATGGGCATCTACTCATTTTCCAATTCTTTATTACCACAAAAAGAGGTGCTACAAAAATTTTGCATATATGGGTCCTTTTCCCCTTTTTTTATGATTTCCTTGGGAACTACATCCAGTAATGGCACTGCTCGATCAAAGGGTATGCACAGTTTTATAGCCCTTTGGGCGTAGTTCCAGGTTGTTCTCCAGTATGATTGGATCACTTTCCAACTCTACCAACAATGCATTAGTGTCTCAGTTTTCCCACATCCCCTCTAACATTTGTCATTATCTTTTTTTTTCATTTAAACTAATCTGAGAAGTATGAAGTGGTACTTTGGAGGTGTTTTAATTTGTATTTCTCTAATCAATAGTGATTTAGAGCATTTTTTCATATGACTATCGATGGCTTTAATTTTGTCATCTGAAAATTGTCTATTCATATCCTTTGACCAGTTATTAATTGGGGAATGACATATTCTTATAAATTTGACATAGTTCTTTATGTATTTTAGAAATGAGAACTTTATCAGAAATATTGTTTCTGTTGGTTTTGTTTGTGCAAAATTTTTTTTAGTTTAATGTAATCAAAGTTGTCCATTTTGCCTTTCTTAATAGTTCTCTAGTTCTTCTTTGGTCATAAATTCTTCCCTTCTCCAAAGATCTGATAGGTAAATTATTCCTTGCTCTCCTAATTTGTTTATGGTACCATTCTTTATGCCCAAATCATGTACCCATTTTGATCTTATTTTGGTATGGGAGGTGAGATGTAGGTCTTGTAGGTCTGTGCCAAGTTTCTGACATGTTATTTTCCAGTTTTTCCAGCAATTTTTGTCAAATAGTGAATTCTTATTCCAGAAGCTGGAGTTTATCAAATACTAGATTACTAGAGACCTTGATTGTTGTGCTGTATATACCTAATTTATTCCACTGATCCACCACTCTATTTTTTAGCCAGTACCCAATGGTTTTGATGATACTTTATAATACAGTTTTAAGTTTGGTACTGCTTAAGCAAAAGGTTTTTTTTTTTTTTTTTTTTTTTAAGAATGAGAGCTCTCCAGAAGTGGCAAGGGTTGCTGAGGAGGTAGTGGGTTCTGGTGAATATCACATTAATCTCAGAAATCCTTTCTAACCTTAACATTCTGTGGTGACCTCCAGTATATGATATGATCCTGGGAGAAGGAAGCAAGCATTTATATGTCTTCTGTGGGCTAAGCATTTTATGATCTTATCTCATTTGCCTCTCACAAAAACCCTTCAGGATAGGTGCTGCTATTATCCCTATTGTATAGATGAGGAAATTGAGGAAGGCAGAGGTTGAGACACAGCTTGTAAGTGTCTGAGGCTGGATTTGATCCTAACACCAGGTTTAGCACTGAGTTAGTGAGCCACCTAACTGCCTCAATAGGAAAACATGAATAGTGACTTTTAAAGAATAATTTCTTGAATAGAGCTCAGTAACTAGAAGTTCGAGCTGGGGAGTGGGCCAGTGATGATGAGGGACAGGAAGCAGAAACAGTTGAACCAATGATAAAGTTCTCTAAGAAGAAGGTATGGTTTGACTCTCACCCTGAAGATTGTTTTGGATCCTATTATTTGGTGTTCCTGCCTTAATTCTCTCCCTGTTATCACCATTCAGTCTTTGCTCGGATGTCAAAGCAATTTTCCTAAAACTTGGGTCTTGATCATGTTACTCATCTACCCAGTAAATCTGAGCTATTTTCTATTACTTTCAGGATCAACTATAAACTCAATCTGGCCTCCTTTTACCTTTCCAATTTTATATATTACTCTTCACATGTACTCTGAGGTATAGTCATTCTCATTTACTTATCTTCCTCACTCACGATTCCCATTTCCCTTCTCAGGCAAAAAGCAGCCAAGATGACACCATAACTAGAGGACCATGGTTAAGAGTAAAGGTGATGTTGACTTTGGATATAACGTATCTTGCCAATCAGCCCATCACTTCAATCTCAACCAAAACAATGTCCAACAGATAATGGGAAATGGGGATGGGGGCTCACGTGAGAAGACAAGACTGGGAATTAAAAAAGAAAAGATGCCCCAGATGGAACTGTAAAGTAGATGGTTTATGTTCTTCTTTTAATTATTCTCCTTGCAATTTTCCTTTCCTCCTTAGATTCGTTCTGAGTTCACTTCCTATTTCCTTGCTAAGAACTTCTTGAAGACCCTTTATTCACACCAAAGTAAATGGTTGATAAAACTTTGAAGTTACTTCTCATAAAGGAATTTACAGCTTTCTCCCCCTAGAAATTTGCAGTGTTAGGGTAAAAGAACAATTCTTAATTTTTATTTTATTTTTAATTTTTTTTATTAAAACTTTTTATTTGCAAAACATATGTATGGGTAATTCTTCAACATTAACCCTTACAAAGCTTTCTGTTACAAATTCCCCCCCCACTCCCCACCCTTCCCCTAGATGATGGGAAATCCACTACATATTAATTATGTTAAAATAACAAGAACAATTCTTACATGAGAATTTTAGGCACTATTTTTAGATGGCTATGGAAAGGGAGATTTTTTTTTAATTGATTTTCCCAAAGATGCTGACATAACAATATGGGGAGATGGATGCTGTCTCTACCTGTATATAAGATTAATGTTGATGATAATAATAACTGATGTTTATAAAGTGCTTTTAAGCTGTAAAAATCTTATTATTTCATTTGATTTGCATAAGAGTCCAATAAGGAGTGTGTGTGTGTGTGTGTGTGTGTGTGTATCTGTGTCTGTGTGGAGTTGGGGAGAGTGTGCTATCATTATCCCCATTTTGTTGACAAGAAAACTGAGGAGGCTTAGATGGTTGCATGGCTTACCTAGATTCAGATAAATAATATGTTTTTGAATTGGTATTTGAACCCAGCCGTTCCTTATTCCAAGTCCAATACTTTATTTCTCATTGTGCCTTTCCTTTTAACATGGATTCACAAACTTTAAAATATATACATGTAAACATGTGTGTATATATCTATCTGTCTATTTGTCTATTTCTCCATCATCATCTTTTAGGGTAGGATTCTTAGCTTTTTTGTGAAATGGACCCCTTTGGCAGTTTGGAAACTTAAGAACCCTTTCTTAGAATAACATTTGTAGTTGCATAAGATAAAATATATAATATTGTAAAGGAATCTAGTTATGTATACATATACACATAAATACATGTACATGTATACATACACACCAAATAGTTACACACACATATATGTACATACATATATACATATATAGACACATATACCAAATAACTACATATGTTCCCACTTATATATGTATATGACTATTTTGTTGCATGCATATGCACACATACACATAAGATATCTGTTTATGAATGTATGAATATATATGTATAAATATAACCAAATAGTCATACACATATAGATGTGACTATTTGATATGCATAATTATAAACCATATATGTTTTCTATAACATATAGAATACATATGTACACACATATATAACAATTTGGTTTACTTTGTGCTGCTATGTATTTTATCTCATGCATCTAAAAATGTTATTCTGACAAAGGGTCCATAAGATTCACCAGACTGCCAAAGGGGTCCATTACACAAAAAAAGCTAATATAAGGCCATCTCATCTTAGCTAGAAGATGAAGCCATAAGAAGAGAAAAATTCTTAAAGGGAGAAAAATGGGTGAATGGAATGGAGGGAAAGATGGATGTAGAGATGAATGTATGGACTAGGGAACAAAGTTAATTCAAGAGTTCAAGCTGGATGGCCTCTATTTGCCAAATAAAATCAAAGACATAGAGGATATTGGAGACCATGTATTTGTAGCAGGTCAGGCCTCCTTGCTTCTGCATCTTTTTCCAAGTGATGTTTTGTGATCTGGGGGCACAGCAGGAATGGACAAAGCAGATGATGGGAGTGGTTCAGGTCTGGAGATTAGCAAGGTTGAAGGTTAAGAAGACATGGAAGAATAACATAAGATGAAGGCTACTTTTAAGAGGCTGATCAGAGAATCCAGTGTGGATAGAAGGTGCTTAATTGCCTTTGTCTATACTATTAGCCCATGGACTGTTAGTCTGGGATAGATCCCACCATCGATATACAATGAGCTGGCTCTTTTTAATTATTATTTAGTTTCCTGATATTGAAAACAATGGACAAACATTTTAAAATCAGGAAACGTGAGGGACTTCACAGATTTGTATGTGTGTGTATCATATCAAACTGTCCACATAACTTTGAAGAGTTATAGATTGTGTGATAGCGTTAAGATTTAGCTGAGATTCCAAAACAATTATCCCTGGACACTTTTTGAAGGGTTAGTAGTTGTGGATGACCTGAATTCAAAATCAAGTGGCACATGGGTCCCTGATCTGTGAGTGAATGATCACAATACTCATTTTAACCTTTTGTTGGCAACCTTGTGGAATATTCTTATTAGGATCAGTCAGTGGGGTGTGCTCCTGGAGAAGATCTGGATCACTCCCTGCAGCTGAAGGCTCTTTGGGTGAGTTCCTGCTTTTGGTGGCAAAGGTCTCTCCAAGTGCGTGATTATCGGCTGAGTGAACATCTGTACGAGGTAGGATGAAGAAGCAGGAAACCCATGTACAAGATGTATATTTACAAAAAGATTTATTAAAGGATGTTCTGTCCAGTTAGCCAAGGTTTTGGGAAGGCTAGGTTAATTAGGACTTAATTAGGACTCTGGTGGTATAGCACTTCTTTTAAAGATGATTTCCCAGATTTTATTGAAAAACCCTATCTTGGATCTGTATTAGAGATTATCCCTCTTTTGGGGACCTCTGGTGTGGAGATTGCTGAAGAGAAGATATTATCTGATAGTTTTTACATATTAGAGCTTTGGGATCTTTAAGAATACACTCAGTAGTTGAGAGGAGTGAGAATATATTGAAATGTTTCTCTCAAGGTTAGCTGATAAAGGGAATATGGAGTGTCTCTCCACAATACCAAGTGCTATGGACTTATTTGGACCCAGATCAGCCCTTATCTGTGGAGTTATTTTTGGGAAAATAAGGGGAAACAAATGATTTTAGGGGAGATAGCAAGAAATAATTAATACATACAGAATAATAATCAAAGTTTAGGCATGAGACTTCCTAGGGATTTCAAAAGTGTTTGAAAGATGGTCCTGGGATGTTGTTTTGGAGTAAACCATTAGAAAGGTGTTTCTAGCTTGCTCTCCTTCCTCCTACTTTTCTTCATAGTTCTACATATGAGTGATAACAGATCTATAAAGGGAGCGAGAATAAAATTTTAATACAAAAAGATCCTAATGAGAGGAGAAAGGCCTTGCTTATGAATATAAGTACATGTAAATATTTGTATGTATGCATATAGCCTATAGCAGGCAATATTGATTCATTTACATTTTTCAGAGTAAAAAAAGAATGATTACAGTTACAAAACTTTAAGAAGAAAAAACCAAATCTTCATATACCTATACACATACACACATCATAGAAAGGTCATAGAAACCATATTAGAAACCAGACACTAAGAAATGAATTGAGACAGTTATAGTTTGAGGGAAGGGACCCATAAGTACCCATAAAGCAGAGAGAGCCAGGGAATGGGGAGTGGGATTTCCCCATTGTCCATACTGAATATTTGCATATTACCAGCACAGTACAGTCAAGATATAAGTATTTCTTTAGCAAATCTTCCCTATCCCCAGGTTTACTGATAATTTCTCTCCCTTGCCTAATGTTTTAGGAAACCTATTTTTTTTTTTGAGTGTGGCTTGGTCATATGGGAAGTAAATTAGGAAGTTAGTCCTTTCTTTTTGCTTGAAACAGGTTGCCGTCTCAGTATTACTATTATTATTATTTGAGATAGGGTAGCACTCTCTAAGTTATGTGTAGCCCATTATCTTATACAATTATAGACCATTTCAAGGTCTATTATGCTTGCAAGGAATTGAGAGTATTTTATCTTCTGAAATACCATTCCAATTTATTCAAGATCTGGACAATTTAGGAACCAGAAATCTTGGACCATATAAAAAAAAAATCCTCCCAAGATTCTGCAATTTTCTGTTCTTAGATTGGAATCTTTTAAGGGCAAGAAGGAAGTGGGAAGGGGGAATCAAGAGTAAGTTTTCTTTTCAGATTAATCCTATTCAAGAAAGGAAATGAAGTGTATTTGCTATAATCACTTTCATTAGTTAATGTTCTAAATCATCCCTTTGGCCTAAATTGTTCCAAGTATTGCTGCTTCAAGGACTGTTTTACAATCCCATTAGAATTCAAACTCCATGAGGACAGGGACAATCTTTTGTATCCCCGGAGTTTAGTATAGTGCCTGGTATATAATAGGCACTTAATAAATATTTTTTAATTGAATTGAATTCAGAGATGAGGAAATTCTGACCAGAGAGGTAAATGACTTTCATTTGGCACACAAGTCAGAACAACCCCTTACCCTCAACCCTTCTTCCTTGTTTATCTGAATGTCATCTGCATTTAAAGGCTATGTATTGGAATGTGCCTCCTTAATTCTTCTCTGTTTCTCTGTCTCTGTCTTTCTGTCTCTTTGTCTCTCTCTCTCTTTCTCCCTCTGTCTCTCTCTGCCCCCCCTCTGTCTTTGTCTAGCTGTTTCTGTCTCATTTCTCTTTCTGTCTCTCTGTCTGTCTCTGTCTGTCTCTCTGTCTCTGTCTGTCTCTCTCTGTCTCTGTCTCTCTTTGTCTCTCTGTCTCTGTCTCTCTGTCTCTCTCTGTCTCAGTCTTTGTCTCTGTCTCTGTCTCTCTGTCTCTCTCTATATATCTGTCTATGTCTGTCTGTCTGTCTCCATCTGTCTCTCTTTGTCTCTCTGTCTCTGTCTCAGTCTTTGTCTCTGTCTCTGTCTCTCTGTCTCTCTATATATATCTGTCTATGTCTGTCTGTCTGTCTCCGTCTGTCTGTCTTTGTCTCTTTATCTCTGTCTCTGTCTGTCTCTCTGTCTCTGTCTCTGCCTGTCTCTATGTCTCTCTCTCTATCTCTGTCTATGTCTATCTGTCTCTCTTTTTCTCTCTCTATCTCTGTCTCTCTCTGTCTTGGTCTTTGTCTCTGTCTCTCTATCTCTCTCTCTGTCTCGGTCTTTGTCTCTGTCTCTCTCTGTCTCTCTGTCTCTGTCTCTCACACAAAGAAAGAAATGCAGGTGCATATCTAGAACTTTCTGTTCTGCAAGAAAATGGCTTCACTGTATTTTTGTTTCACAAATACAATTACAGTCTGATTCAAATGTTACAATAGGGAAGCGATGCCTGCGGTAAATAACTCAGAGTGACACATAGATGCAAATGATTGAGCTGTTTTTAATTTGCTCATGGTAATCAGGTAGGGGGAATTCTATATTTAAATATAACCTACCATTTTGAACTAAAGTAATGTATGGTAATGCATTACTGAAGTTATAAATTTGTACCTCCCAAAGCAAGCAAATGCAAAAGTTAAGATTCTTACAGTAATGTTAACATATCCACATTGCGTTGCCCAGACTGTATAATTCTGCATCATAAATAATGGATTTACAAGCTTAACCACTATTCAGAAATATTACATATGTACAATGTGGCTGAGTTAATGTCACTAGGAGACTCTTAACTTTTGTTGAGGTGCTTTCTCTAGACCCTGGCTAGGCCCCATTGAGGCTGGGTTGGGGAAGCTAGTGTTGCTTGGACCTGCTACCGTTCCAAGAGAAAGTATTTTCACCCCAAGATTTTTCAACCTTCATGAGATAGATCATGGAAAAAAAATTCAAGATAGCATCTGACTATTATTGGCCTGGATGCTCTAGAAAGTATAGGATCTCTAAGTGTCAAGACAGACTTCCATGAGGTCTACCATTGGCTGTTGTTGCTACTATCCCCCTAATATCTGGATTTTCCCCATTTCTTTCTTCCTCTTTCTTGTACGCAGCTGGTATATGGAAGAGATGTGTCTCTGGCTCTAATTTCCACTGGAAGTAGGAAGGAGAGGCAAGTTCTTTGTGATGGGGTTGACTATATGTGGCAGATGGTAAATGATGTTGAATATTGTTGAATATTCAACACCACACATTATGATTTTCTCTTCTTCCTAAGATTTATGGCCTATTCTTAGGTGAATGATCCACAAAGCTTTCTCATCTACTGCATTCCTCAAGCTATATCTTCCTAGTAGAAAACAAGCTCCTTGAAGCCAGGGTTTTTTATTTTTATTTTTATTTTTGTTTTTATGTTCCCAGCATCCTACATGACACCTCAGTACATTCTTCATAAATAATCGTTGGGGAAACTACATGGCGCAATAACTAGAATAGGAGTTCTGGAGTTAGGAGGATCTGAATTCAAATCCTGCTCCAGATATTTAACACTTAGCTACCTGTGTGATGCTGCTGGGTAAGTCACTTAACAATAATAAGTAAATAACTGTCAGATTTTTCTGAATTAATTCAGAACCTAGAGTAAATCACATTGGACGGGGAAGCCCCTCCCCAAGATTACTATATACAGGTATGATCTGGTTAAAATGAACCTCCAGAGCAGCGGTTGGAGGCAAAAGTGGTGGGAGATGGTGGTTACAAGTGTGGAAGTGGGTTGGAGGCTGCCTGCTTTGCCCTCTGTGGTGAAAAAGAAGGGGCAAAAGTCAGACTCTTGCCACCACCTGCCTGACGGCTTCCTTCTCCTTTCACCTCCTAGTCACAAAGAAGCTTTGACTGACTGGTCCCTGCAGCAGCAAATGGCCTTCCAAAGTGAGGGGCCCTGGGGCAATCTTGTCTGGATTTGCTGGAAGCTTCAGCTTGACTTTTATTTCCTCATCTCTCAGTCTAACTGTCACTCGGATGTTCACACAAGAGAAGAGAGGTTGTCGGCCCAGGGGAAGTGAGCACTTTAGACCCCATCCTGTTGGGCTCCAGCATTTCTCCAGCAAGAAGCAAACCGGCTAATCGACCCACAAATATTTGTTAAGTATCCCTTATGTATTTAAGCCTGCGGTTGCTGCTGAGAAAGACACAAACTAAGTGGAAGGCACATTCTCCACTCAAGAAGTTTATAGTTTCATCAAAATCATGACATATGTAACTCCAAAACTGGGCCTTATAAAATATCTTTTTCTAAAGGGTGTTGTCCATGACATCAGGGAGGTGACACCATGACTTGGAAGTGAATTGGATTTAAATGAGGGAGGGCTGGGCAAGGTCACCTGCCTCATTTTCCCCTCCAGAGCCATCTGGGACCAGTGGCCAGATATAGATTAGGACAACTGGAGATGCCCTGGGTGAAATGGGAGACCTTGGCCTTTTTAAGCTAAGTTTAGCTGGGGCAACACCCATTCAGTGATCTTTGCTACCTAAATGATGTAAAGACTTAGTCCCTAGGCTTGGATTCAGGATGATTTGAGTTCAAATATTTTCTCCAATACTTCCTAATTATGTGATTTTAGTCAAGTCAATCAACCTGATTACCTTCAGGTTGCCAGAGAAAGTACCAATCTTCATTGGCAAAGGATATTTCCTCATTCGAAATGCCCTATGCTCATGAACTTAAACCCTATTTTTGTCTTTTTTCTTAAATTATTTTTTTCAAATTTCACTAACTCACTATACTATATGATCTAAGGCAAATCACTTCTTTTGAAACACTATTTTCCCATCTGCAAAATGAGTGGGTTGTATTTGTTGTTGTTCAATTGTTTTTCAGTTGTGTCTGACTCATATTGACCTCATTTTGAATTTTTTGATAAAGACATTCCAGTGGTTTGCCATTTCCTTCTCCAGTTCATTTCTACAGATGAGGAAACTGAGGTAGACTGGATGAAGTGACTTGCTCAGGATCACACACTTTGTAAGTGTCTGAGGTCAGATTTGAATTCAAGAAGATGAGTTTTCCTGACTCCAGGTCTAGCGCTCTCTCTCTCTCTACCGCACAACCTGGGTGACCTCTATGTTCTTTTCCTGCTCTATAGTTCTGTGATTATGTAATTCTAAAGAAAAGAAAGCAAGGAAGGTGGTAAACATTTTGAAGTTTTCACGAAGAGGAATTCCCCCAGTAGAATCTCTTCAGAGGGACACAGTTCCCCATTCTGGTGCCACCTGTTCAAGATTTTTTTCCTTGGTTTACAGCAATGTGGAGGAGGAGTAGCCTGGCCACAAAGAAAACCAGATGTGTCTTTTTGAATCCTCTGGGGACATGAGTCTGGACAACTGGGCAGCCCCTTTCTGAGGCCTCTTCCAGCTTGAGAGGAAACTCTAAATCTTGCTTTAGATTGATGGTTTCCTTGGTACTTCTTGACCTGCTCATCCTAAAGGGGAGGGAACCTTTGTTCTTAGATGCTCACATGCAATTTTTTATGCCTGCAACAAAGATCATAAGCTAACTTAGACTTGGGACTTTTGGTCATGGCACATATAGTTATGTGTGGGATGGGGCAAATCCTATTGCAAGAACACGTATTTTCATAGAAGCTTCTCTGTCTTAATCTCACTCATTCACAGAGAATTCAAGACAAGAAAAAGAGAGAGAGAGAGAGAGAGAGAGAGAGGGAGAATAAGACAGAGACAGAGATGACAGAGAGACAGAGACAGACAGGGACATAGAGAGATGAAAGCAGGAGATAAGAGAAATGAAAGGGAGAGAGAGAGAGAGAGAGATGAAAGGGGTAGGTAGAGATATAGATGGGGAAAAGAGAGAAAACTGGGGAGAAACAAGGAGAAAGAAAGAAGCTGAATATCTAATTTAGATGAAATCACTGAATTTTTAGAACTGAAAAAACTTTCATAGCAAAACGGCTTTTTAAGAGGTAATCTAGGGGCAGCTAGTGGGTAGAGCACCAACCCTGAAGTCAGGAGTACCTGAGTTCAAATCTGGCTTCAGACACATAACATGTCTTAGCTGTGTGACCCTGGGCAAGCCACTTAACCCCAATTGCCTCAGGAAAAAAAAAAGTAATCTACTTGATTCTCCTCATTTTACAGAGCAAGAAACTGGAACCCAAAAGTTAAATGACACCCAAAGTAAAGTAGCCAGTTGGTGACTGAGTCAGTGTTAGAAAATAGATATTTTGCTCTAAGTCAAAAAGATTGATACCTAGAAATGCGATAATGGTATAATGACTAGACAGAGAATAAGGAAACTGAATTCTCATACCTTTTCTGCCATATATGCAGTATAACTTTGTTTCTCTGTTTCCTCATCTGAATATTAAAGAGGTAGTCTAGATGACCCAAGATCCCTTCTAGTTCTAATATGCTATGGGTTTTTTTTTTTGACAACACCACACTGAATGGGACATCATAGGAGTCCTTATAACTGTGCATTACTCCATAGCCTAAAATGTTAATGTGTGAGTATGTAGGAGGAAATCACTCATTGATTCATAGTTAATCTGTATATTGAAATTTCAGATAGAACCCTTGAATTTTCTAAAAATGTACCTCAGGAAGTGAGAATATTAGCTTCTGCACATGAATCACGTGGTTTAGAGACCATAGGTGGGGTCCAAATTGAAAGCTATATGCTCAGTGTTCAATGTCCACCCTGTTGTTCTCAAAAGATGCAAAGTGATAGTCAGTCAACCAAACACAGGATTTTTTTTTAGCTCATATTACATTAGTAGACTGAGATTTTTCAAAGGTTATCAACTCTTAGGATGTTATTAGTTGGAGATTTTATTTTTATCTATTTTACCATCTTTAGAGGCAGAAAAAAAAATGGAACCCAAGGTTCTTCCTACCACATTTTACAACTAAAAATCTAGGACTCTGTGGTTAGTAATATCAGCCACATCAAGAAAATGGGTTTATTTTTCTGTAGTCACCTGAAGAAGGTTTGTCCCCTTGGCTTCTTTTTGTTCTGGATTGCTTAGATTTTATGGTTTTTATGATTACTTAATTACATTACTTTGAATAATCTATCTAATACCTTGCTGGGTACTCTGAGGGATGCAAAGTAAGTACATGAAATAGCTCTTACCCTTAAGGATAATCTACCAAGGAAGATAAGGCTCAAGGAATGAAACAAGATATTTTGTATTCAACTATCCTGACTTAAAAGTTTAGAGAAGGAAGAGTGCAGCAAGGTTTAGAATAGAATTTCAGGGTATTAGAACTTGAAGGGACCTTAGAACTCATCTAGTTCTTCTAGTTTACCCCAAAGCAGTAACTTTCTGTGCAGCATTCCTGATGAATGCTCTGCCTCTGCTTGAATACGCCCAGTGAATGGGGAGCTTATTCTAAGTGAAGCATTGTGGAAAGGTTTTAGAAAAGAGAGGCTTGAACTGAGACTTGAAAATGGGTAAGATTGAGTTGACAAAGGAGAAGGTAGAGGTGGGGAAAGAGAAAGAGAAAGAGATAGACAGAGATCGACAGAGAGACAGGGAGACACACAGAGAGACAGAGATTGAGACAAAAACAAAGACCAAGAGATACTGAGAAACAGAGACACACAGACAGAGACAGAGAGGCAGAGAGAGACAGAGACAGAGCCAGAAAGACAGGGAGGGATTCAGACACACACAGAGAGACAGAGAGAGAACATGAACAAAGGTATGATGTGTTAATAAATATGGTGACTTTGGGGTTATAGTAAGATATGTTGGTTAGAATGAAAAGTATATTAAGAACTAGGAAGAAACAAGTTTGGAGAGGCAGAGAGAAAATGAATGGTATGGGGGGAAACCAGCTAATTCCAGAGTCTGAATTTATTTAAAATTTTAAAGATAATGTAAATGGTGTCAGGTCAGATCAGAAAATGGAGGTGAATGTCACCTTCTCTGTCAAATCTGAGTTTTATTAACCCAGCCTAGACATTGGTACCAAAAAAAAAAGGGTGGGGGGGGAGTCCAATTAGACTCTGGGAAAATGTCTTCGGGCTGGTCACAGATGTATAAGCAACAGACCGGGATCATTTGTCATATTGTGCAGCAAGGTTGAAAGGGAAATTATTTCCATAAATT
>JAJPUD010005056.1:20989-39798 GCA_023553655.1 Myrmecobius fasciatus | reverse complement strand
AGTAGAATATAAGCTCCCTGAGGGCAAGAGGTGTTTTTTCCCCGTGTTCTCAAGAACCTAGCAAAGTGCCTTCTACATAGTCACTGCTTAATAAATATTTGTTAAATTATTGAATCAAAAAAACCTCATCACTATTAGTTGATGCAGGCAGGCATCAGATCATTTGTCAAACCTTGCTAATTAATGCATGTAACCTTCATGCAAACTTGGGAGTTTACTGGCTTTTACATGCAATCTAGTGAATGTCTAGACTTCTTACTGAAGTATGCTATTGGTTAAATTGTTAAGTGAGTCCAGTTTGCCTTAGAAGCCTTCCTGTCTCACTGTTTAGCTATCTGTTCCCACCTCAGTTTTCTAGTACTTTTGAAATTGCCATCTGACTTGCTTTCAGAGGTTATTGTTCCAGAATTAGGCAATTTCACTTCACTGATTCATCAAAAAGTTAGTGAGGACCTATTGTCTGCAGAGCACTGTCCTAGGTACTATATAGTTGATAAGTGAACGCCAGCCTCATGGGGATTTAAGACTTAAAGACAGGTAACTGATACATGAATGTAGTTTGGAGAGTTGATAGAAATAAAACAAAATGGCATGTGAAATGGAGGTTGTCAACCAGGGAGATCAGAGAATGGAGAAGGTAACCTTTGAGTTGGCATTAAAGGATAGGGGATATTTGATCATTGGGAAAGGAGTCGGAATGGATTCCAAGTATAGGAACAATATCAAATAAAGGCATAGAAACAGGAGAGTTCAATGTGTATTAGGAGATATAGTCTAATTAGGAGAATAGTCCAATTTGGCTAGAACTTGGGATACTTTGAAGGGATTTCTGTGAAATAAATCTGGTATCATAGACAGGTCCCTGATGTTGAAAAGCTCTGTCTCTGTCTCTCTGTCTCTCATGTCTTTCCCTCCCTCCTTCTTTCTCTCCTTCATTTATCTATCTTAATAGTTCATGCAGGTAAGAAGGAAGATCTAGGTTTGGGCTGTAAGAGTAGGATTAGAAGAGAGAGTTAGATTTGAGAGACTTTGTGAAACAGAATCAATAAGTTGTCTGAATATAAGAGAGGAAGGAGAGGGAAGAGTTGAAAGTTATCTTCCTTTGATAGAATTACTCTCTTATCCAAAATTTATTAGATACTTACTGTGTGTGTGACAGTATGTTAGGTATGGGAAGAAGGAAGAAGGAGTGAAGGGTGAGGCAAAAATAAGATTCATTCCCTAATGCCTAACAAATTTGATCCATGTTCCTTAATCTAATATTTTAGACCCTTAAATCTCAATAATCTCTTTAGGTTTCCATTTCCACCTTTATAAATAAAGTTGGATTATGTTCTATGCTTCTGTTTTACACTTTTTCATGCAAAACACTAAAATTGTGTTAACTCACCATTCCATGAACAGAATTTTGCACATTGGTTCTTGCTACTTTCAGGGATGACCTCCACCTGCTGATAATCTATCTACCCTTCAACATTCAGCTCAAATTCAACTTTCTCTATCAGGCTTTCTCTTCTCATAGAATTTTATAGCTTGAAGGGATCTTAGTAGCCATCTGGTCTAACTCATGCCCCCAAGGGAACCTTTATTACAACCCAACCTACAAGTAGGACTCTAGCCACTGTTTGAAGATCACCAAGTAAAGAGAACCAATGCTTCTCTGAGTAGCCTATTTTACTTTTTGATTGTTGTCCTTTGTTCTTGAAGAGGATCAAAATGACATCACTATGTTAGTCAACTTAGTGTGTCCAACTGTGGTTGATCAGACCAATATGAGTTCAGAATGCTCTGTCACAGGTTAGACACAAATAATACTTAAAACATTTGGGGTGGCTTCTCTAACTTTGTGCATCTCATGTTTCTTTTGAGCTAATTCAATTCTGCTTTGCTCACAGAACACAACGCCTTCTTCGATGAGGGCACACCATGCCTGGCAGTCCTGTGCCAATGTCTCCCATTTCATACAATCAATTCTAAACTTCTTGAGAGACCTTGGGAGATAGAAATTTTTTTCTCATCAACAAGCCTAAATTTGCCTTTTAAAAATTATCATCAATTGTTGCTGTTAAAAGGTAGCTCTGTGGTGCAATGGATGAAGTGTCACTAGGCACAGAGTTAGAAATAAGTTCAAATCTGGCTTCAGATACTTATCAGCTATGTGACCTTGAACAAGTCACTTCATTCTGTTTGCCACAGTTTCTTTATCTGTAAAAGGAGCTAGAGAAAGAAATGGCAAACTATTCCAGTATCTTTGCCAGGCAAATCCCAAAGTCCAAAAAAGTTGGATGACTGAAATGACTGACTCACTGCTCCTTCATAGTTTTACCTCTCTGGGGACAAACAGAACAAATGTAATCCCTCTTCAACAAGATAGTCCTTCAACTACTTGAAAATAGTTATTCTAACCCCGTGGGGCTTCTCTTCACCAGGCTAAATATCCTAGGCTCCTTCAACTGATCAAAATCAATATTAATGAATTCAACACAATTCAATATTCTTGTTGTCTTCCTCTGGATACTCTCCAGCTTATTAATATCTTTCCCAAACTGTGGTACCCAGAAGTGAACTGGATACTCCAAATGTGGTCTATACAGTCTATAGACTATCTTCTTAGTCTAGAAGCTATGTATCTCTTAATGAAGCAACAAAACACATGACTTTTTTGGCTAGCACATTATACAATTGATTTAGCATAATGTTCTAGCCCAAGGGATTGAAATCTACAGCTTTAGGACTCCAATCCAGTCAGTTTTATGTTTTTGTATGGAAAAATTAAGAATTGTTTTTAAATTTTAGAATGTGATAAATCTTTATTTTTTAAAAAATACCTAGCTTGCAGGTCACAGAAAAACAAACATTGGCCTATGTATTCTAGATTGTTAACCCCTGTCCATCAGACTCTTTTTATAAACTAACTTTTTCATCTAGCGTATTAGTCATTCCTCCTAGATTTTATCTGTTGAGAATTTGTAAAGGCTATCATCTATACATTTATCTAAATCATTGATTTAAAAAATGTCTCCACTGTGCATTCCTTTAAAGTTGATTTCCCTGAACAGTTTGAATTTTTTGATTCTCTTAAACCATGAAGTAGTCTGTACTTATCAATTTTATCTTATACTGTAACTATTTATATGTGTGTCTTATATAACAAGTACTACTAGATTATTATCTCTTTGAGGGCAAGAATTACATCTTCCTCATTTTGTCTTCCCTCCGCTCCATTGCCATGGGGTGAATAGAGAAGACTAACACTTTAAATATGAAGACTTGTTGAGCATTTTCAAGACTGCTCATCCACTTTTTGATGTCTACCTGTCATTCAACTCTCACCTGTAGCTTCAAGAAGCTGTAACACATGGTTGTATCTCAATAAAATTGTCTCTCCAGATGGACTAAACTAGGCTGAGGCTAATTGATGGCCCACAAACCTGCTAGTGAATTAAGGGGATGTCTATTCCAAGCATGTGAATACTTGCCCCTGTGAAATGGATGGATGAGAAGAACTTGTTCCAAAGGCCATGAAAACTGAAGCAGAGACTTGCAAAATGCTTAGAGCTTGTTCAGACATTGTCATCTACTATATCCCAGGCCATCACCAATTGTTCACTTTTGTCCTGATGCTGGAAGAGAGAGTGAGGCTGATGATTTTGTGCAACTTTGCTTCACTTAAATCCAATTCACTCTCAAGATATCTCTTCAAAAATGAAGGATGAATGACAACAGATGTTCAATAAATATGAATCAATGAAAAAGTATTTATTAAATGCTTACTTAATTCTAGGCATTGTATAGAAATACAAAAATGAAAATAGTCCCTTTCCTTAAGGAGCTTACATTCTAATAGGACAAGACTATATATAAAAATGAGTGATGGCCAAGGAGGAGCGTTTTAGAAAAGAAAGTCAGAGGAATGGTGTTTGGAGTCATAGAGTAATTGAATCACATGTCCTTTCCTGAAATGGTAGTACTGATTTGATTACTTCTCTCAGAGCTGGTAAGGGAGAAGAGGCAGATTGTTATACAATTTTGGGAAGATTTCTAGAAAGTTATATTCTGGGAATGGGTAAATATTCCCAATTCAGAAGCTCAGGGTCACAGGGATAGAAATTTGAGTTCTAGATCAAAGGTAAACACGGCAATACAGATGCCAATGTGTAGAGATGATTAGGAAATGGAATGGTGGGTTTAGTTCTAGCAAGACAGGAAAAAAGCCTATGGTTCCAGAGTGTGAGCTAGAATTCTGGGTGTGAGTGGAAGCTACAGTGTACATAGAAATGATATCACAAACACCTAAGAAGTAACGCATAAGGTCTTGTTTAAACAAGAAGAGAGAATGTTCTTGCATCAGAAACCTGTAGTCCCAGGGTAGGGGCCAGAACTCTAAGTCAGTGGTGGAGGCTGGAGCAAGGGACACGTGGCCTTCATCTTCCATTTATGGGGTTGTAGGAAAGATCTGGTAGCACCTTCTCTGGGTCTGTAATTATTTGTTAACAAATAAGCTGTTTATATTACCAACCTTATTATGACAAATAACTTCTTGATCATAAATAGAGGATGTGCAGTTTATCAAATGGCTCACTTAATACCCCTCTGAACAGACATAGAAGTTTGTATTTTTGGTGAGCATAGAATAGAATTCCCTACACAAGCTTCTCCTCCGAGCACCTTGACTTAATCCATTGTCCGTAGAGCATCTTTTTTTTTTACATTCTTCAGTGTTTATGTAAAGATAAGTCACACTGGCATTTGACAAGTGACCTATGACTCTA
This sequence comes from Myrmecobius fasciatus, assembly GCA_023553655.1. Taxonomy (NCBI): domain Eukaryota; kingdom Metazoa; phylum Chordata; class Mammalia; order Dasyuromorphia; family Myrmecobiidae; genus Myrmecobius; species Myrmecobius fasciatus. The sequence goes on along the minus strand of JAJPUD010005056.1, from coordinate 35,026 downwards.
TGTTGTAGTATCCTATGGACAGTTTTTGACAAAGCCTATGGTATCACGTTTGCATAAGTAAGTTTGAAATGCCCTTTCCATTAACAGAGGAGCTCTGCTATTAACTAATTACACTTTGGCTTTTCCACTGCTTTGGCAGCTGTGCTGATGGAGAAGCTGGAGCAGACATGGTAGCACTTGACTTACAAAAGCAAGACTCTACCACTTGTACTATTCTTTTCTATTATTAAAAAATGTTTTTTTTTTAAAAAAAAATAAAGCTATTTGGGAAATAAAATAAGTATCATAAAGAGGGTACTTGCTGATAGATTGTCCCTGTATTTCTTCAGGACCCATGTTGTGAGAAAAGAATAACTCAAGTATTTTCATCTTCTGGACTTTAATTTATTCTTCTGCAAAATGAGGGAGATTTGCCTAGATCCCTTCCGAGGTCTTTTTCAGCTCTAGATACTATGAGCCAACGAACCTAAGATTTTAGAACTAGACCTTGAATGTGTTGTTATTGTTATTTGTTTGTTTTATTTGTTTGCCTTGGTTTTAATTTCTAGAGAGGCTAAGGGGCTGATTAAAAAAAACATGATTCTCTAGGTTCTAGCCCTGAACCAAATGCAAATTCATTGCAAGGATGGTCCTTGAAATTTTTGATAGTTAACACCTTTTATATGTGATTCTCCTCTTTTTAGCTGCAGTACTTAGCACTCTTCTCCTTCTACCACTTCTGGGAAGATACCCCTATCCCCTACCCCATTTTTATAGGAATTTGATCTTAGAACTTCTTCCTTCCCTAGTCCCCTCCCACACCTTCTAATTAAAATGAAAATTATGAATTATAGGCTTAAATTGGGTGTTTACTCTTTCTAGGGACATTTTTCTTTTTAAGTAGAAGATCTAGAAGACTTATAACACTTTGACAAGCACTCTTAGTGAATCTAGTCATCTCAGTGTCTTCCTGTATGTCATAGACCTGTGCTACTATCCTTCTCTCTGATCAGTATTTACTGTCTTTTTATCTGCTATCCATAATCTCCCTCTCCTCCAAAGCCAGGTTCAAGTCAAGATTACTTGGTCTTGAATTGTTTCATCTGTATGTGCCTTCTTCCAACTAGATTGCAAGTTTCTATTTATAGCTTCTTTGTTTACTTATTTCCTCCCCTATCAGAGTATGAGCTTCATGCCCCTTCTCTTCAGGGGATATTTTTTGCCTCTTTTTTCATTCCAAGGCTTAGCATAATGCCTTGGCTTAGTAAATGCTTATTGGCTGAACACATCATATTACATTGTGGTGAAATACTATTGTGCTAGAAAAAATGACAAACAGAATGGTTTCAGAAAAATCTGGGAAGACTTATATGAACTGATGCAAAAGGAATTGAACAGAATCAGGAGAATATTGTATGCAACAACAACAATATTGTAAAAATGATTATCTGGAAAAGACTTAACTACTTCGAGTAAAGCAATGATCCAAGGCATTTCCAAAGAATCCATGATGAAAACTTCTATCCACCTCTAGAGACAGAACTGATGAATTCTGAGTATAAATTGAAGCATACTTTTAAAAACTTAAAAACAATTATTTTCTTGGTGTGTCTTTTCTTTTGCAAGATGGCTAATATGAAAATTTGTTTTCACATGACTTCACATGTCTAATTGATATCAAATTCTTTGCCTTTCCAATGGGCAGGAGAGGGGTAAGAAGGAGGGAGTAAATTGTAATTAAAAATTGTAAGCAATAAATGTTTAAAAAAATTTACATGTAATTGGGAAATATTTAATAAAATAAACAAAAATAATGTTTAGTGACCCAGCTGACTTGAGAGTAGGTATTATTTCTTGGTGTAAAAGAAAGAGTATCAAATTTAGACATCCAGATATTTAAGCTCAAGTACTAGCTTTGCTACTTGCTATCTCTGTGACTGTGGGCAAGATATTTTACTTTTCTGATCCTCAGGTTCTTTTTCTATAAAATGGGAATAATAATCCTTTTACTATCTACCTTACAGGCAAGATTTATTAAAAAAAAAAGTACTTTATAAATTGACAAACTCTATGTAAAAATATGTGTCATTATTCTTGGAAATGCCCAGATAAACAATTAGTAGGCAATTGTTTATTGTCTTTAATTGAGATAATATCAATAAAGAATGGTGTATTGACTTAAGACCCAAAGAAATTATAGACTGACAGGGAACAGGACCAGGAGGCCCTACTTGTGTCCTTCAGATTATCTAAGAGGTAGCCATTATACCTGGCTCTGTTTCTGTCTCTCTGGCTGCTACCAGGCCACTAGGCCCCTTTGAGTACTTTCAAGTCTTCACCACAGACTTCCTTCCTTCAGCTCCCTTTCTTATGTCAACTTCCCTCATTATAATAAAAAAGCTTCTTGAAGGGCAGCTAGGTGGCGCAGTGGTTAGAGCACCAGCCCTGAAGTCAGGAGGACCTGAGTTCAAATTTGGTCTCAGACACTTCCTAGCTGTGTGATTCTGGGCAAGTCACTTAACCCCAATTGCCTCAGCCAAAAAAAAAAAAACGCTTCTTGAGGGCAGATTTTTTTTTTTCTTCTTCTTCTTGCTTTTGTGTCCCTAGTCCTTAGCTTAGAGACTGGCACAAAGTAAGAAAAAACATTTAAGAAATGCTCATTGCTTATCTATTTGTCAGAGATCAACTAATCCAGACACGGATTTTACATAAGAGCCAAGTGAGAGGTGAACTGACTTCCCTAATTATTTGGCCTGAGCTAAGTCCTATACTTGGGTGTGTTTCAGTTTCCCAACCTACAAAATGAAGGTGAAACTTGCTCTATCTCATCTCTCAGAGATATAATGAGGATGTGTGAAGATTGCAGACTGGAAAGTGTTTTGGGAAGTAAAAGTGTCACACTGTCACTAGTTAAAATCTTCTATTAGACACCTTCTGTCACCTTGAGTAAGCTACAAGGGGATAGGGTGTTTTGGTGAAGATGAACACTCAGGGTTCCTGGCCAGTATCCCAAAAGTTATAACTAGGGTGGGACATCTAGGGCTTTGTTCTAGGCACCAATCTTGGTGGGAAGAGCACACTTTCTCAGCATAATGGAAATAGGACCATCATGCCTGTGCCTTGAAATCTTTCATGTCCTCTTGAGGATTTTGGACTCTGAGGAAGAAGACAAGAGAGTGGGGTAGTGGATTGTAAGAAGCTGGGCAAGGGAAGAAGCCACCTATTCTTTTAGCACCACTATAACTACAATCCCCATCCCCAGCTCCCATATTATTAAGCCAAATCTTCCCCAAGTGAAAGTCATTTTATTATAATTCTCAACGTGCCCAATACTAATCACCAAAAGAGCTATAAAATGTGTTTACATTTAGAAGCTGGAAGAGGACTATGAGTAACACATGGAAATGTAACACATGGAATTTGAAGACAGAGAACATGGGTTCTATTCCCAGTTCTTATACTCACTAGCTGTGTGACCTTAGCCAAGTTTCCTTAGCTATAAAATGGGTGTATGTGAATGGGGGAGATGGGGAAGAGAGTGAATTAGATTTTTTCTCTAAGTTCTCTTCCAAGTCTAAGCCTTATGATCCCTTGAAGGTCATCAAAAACACAAGGAGATTAGGAAAGACTAGAATTAATTAAGGGAAGCAGGGAAGGAGTATGATGTGACTTGGTATAAAGATTCAATGATTATCCTGAGTTCTTTAAAAAAAAAAAAACAACAAATTTTTTAATAGTTTTCAACATTTATTTTTATAATATTTTGATTTCCACTCTACCCCTTTCTTTCTCTCCCTGGCCCTAAAATGGCAATCAATCTAAAACAAGTTACACATATATAGTCATATTTAACATATTTCTACATTAGTCATGTTGTGAAAGAAGAATCAGAACAAAAAGGAAAAACCATGAAATAAAAAAACAACAAATAAGTGAAAATAACATGCTTCTATCTGCATTCAGACTCCATAGTTTTTTCTTTGGATGTTATCCTAAGTTCTAATAAGACTCTGCCACTGATTATGGGATTGTCGACAAACTACTTAATTTCTTGGGCCTCACTTTTTGTAACTGTAAAGTGAATGTGGTTAGACCAAAAGTTAAGTCCCTTCCTCAATTCCATAGTTCTATTTTCATAGTTCATTTTTCTGGAAGTGGATTATCTAAGTGGCAGATCACATAAACTTGTTTAAGCCCACATTGGCCAGTCCAGCACCTGCCCCCATTGTCTTTTGGTGAATGTCTAAGGAATGTCATTTTAATGTTGTTGTTATTAGCCTATCCTGAAGTCAAACAGAATCAGGAAGTCACAACTGCTGGAACTGAATGGCAAGGTCAAAGCATGATGGGGCTGAGATTGCTTCTTGCAAGGAGCACAAATCATTGGGAGGTTGCTCTGTTGCATGAAGGAGGAGGTTGGAGTTAGATGTTCAACCTGAATTTTTTACTCAAGCGCATATGAGCTCACCCAATCAGACTTAATAAGACTAAAGGATTGATGGAAATAGCAAACTATGAATGTAAAAATTAAATAAACCTTGTATTATCATTGTTACTAAACTCTAGAGAGAAGACCTGGGATGGCTGTCTCTAGGAGATTGCTGTTGTTCTTCTTTCTCAAAGAAAACCATGTTATCAGGGAAGTGATGCTGTAATATACAAGTGGATAGGATTAAGTGAGGGAGGGCTGTGCAAGGTCACCTGCCTCACTTTTTCTAAGAGTAGGACTTCAACAAAGAAATTGAGTGAATCAGACACATTCTTAGCTTTCTTTGTACACGTATCCTTGTCTAACTAATAAGATGCATGGTCAAGCTGAGTTATCTTCTGATCAAGTGATGTGTAAGCTGCTGCAATATGGCTATGCTGCAACATACATACACATACACACAGGACTAGTATGCTGAGCAGGTTACTGTTGTCTTGTGTCACTTGAAAACTAGTGGGGAGGTCACTTTTGTAAAGCAAGAAAGCAAACAAACAAAACCCTCCAAACTTTATGAAATTCCACTATTCAATTCCAAAAGGGGGTGGGGAGTTAATGATTTTGCATCTATTAAAAATGTCAAGTGAGAGGTATCAGCAGGAAGGATAGAGAACTAGCTTCTGAAAAGGAAGATCTGAGTTCAAGTCTCATCTCTGACACATAAGGGCTGTATGGCCTTAGGAACACTATTTAACCTTTCAATGTTCCAGAGAACTCTTTAAAACTGTAAGCTGCTGAGCAGCAATGGCCAATGTGCAATGTTAGAGGGAATTTCTTCAATGGAAATTCCCTGAACCAAAGAAACCACAAATCAGTCAAAAAAACAAAAACAAAAACAAAAAACAATTTGCAAACAATTCTGAAAATTCTGAAATTTTGAGATATTCTCATTCATACCTTAAGAGGCAACTTCTGGGTAAAATACCATACTGAGATATTCTTATTTATACCTCAGTGTGAAGAGGCCCTTGGATTAGATGGCATAATGGATAAGAGAGCTGGGCTTGGAGTCAGGAAGACCTATATTAAAATGTTACCTCTGAAACTAGTTCTTCAAACATGGGCCAAGTAAGTTAACTTCTCTGAGTCCTGAGGAAATTCCTTAGAATTTATCTACTAGGTCAAAGTTGAGGTGTTTATTTTTATTTTTTTAATTGAAGAAAGTTATTTTATTATTTACAATTTTAAAATTAATTTTGTGCATGGGGGGGCAATTAGGGTTAAGTGACTTGGCCAGGGTCACACATCTAGGAAGTGTTAAATGCTTGAAGCTGGATTTTAATTCAGGTCTTCCTGACTTTAGGAGCAGCACTCTATTCATTGTGCCATATAGTTGAGATTTTTAAATTCCTTGAGTTCCTAATGTAAAGATGTACATCCTAATGTCAAAAATATTCTCTCTCCTTCCCCAACTCAAATTTGGGTGAATTGACTCCTTTCCTGAAAACAGGTTTAAGATAAAATAGCTATGACAGAAGCTCTGAACATTTGGGTGGGAAAGATATCGATAAGATTATAGCATTATAGATTTTGAGCTGGAAAATTATTTTAGAGATCAGTTAGTCAAAGATTTATAGATCAGAAACTGAAGCTCAGATTTACCTCAGATCATATAGCTAGTTAAGTGGCAGAACCATTATCAGAACTCAGGTCCTGTGGTTGATTCTCTTCCCACTGATGTACTAGAGAGAAAGGAGTCAGGGAGGAAAGTTCGGATGACAAGCCCTGGGACACACAGCTGTGGTCCAGGCTGGGTGTGTACACATGCACCCTTGATGTAGCCAGGTGTGTAGCTGTGTATCAGTGTGTACATTTGGGTAAAATCTCTTTTCAAATCCATTGAACCTCTTAGTTTAAGTCTTCCCAGAAGCTCTGTCCTGACTCCTTAGAAAGATGTCATGCAAAATGGGGGCAGCTAAAGAGACAAAAGGAATAGTTGAGCTTTTGGTCACAGGGCTCCTACAGAGCAGGATTTCTGGAGAGGACAGATTCTCTTGTTTGGCCCTTGGGCCAGGTCTGAATGCAAGTACACTTTACCAGGGGTAATTATGACTGTGCTCTTCCTGCTAAGTTTCTTTTCTTCAGCAACATATAACCCCCTTTTTCTAGTTCACTAACCTCAGTGGTAGCTCTCACCATGTTAAACAACGGTCTGATTTGGCATGGAAAAAAGCAGTCAATTGTTTCCTTTAAATCTTAATGTTTTAGGCCCCGGGAACATTGCAAGTAACTCTCTATTTAATGAGAAGACTTCTGGTGAAACGTAGGTAAGATCTTAAAGACTTTAATTGCTCCCTGGGGAAAGCTGTCAGGGTTAAATAGCCACATTCCAGTTGTATACTGAAAGCAGAGTGCAAAAACAAAGCCAAAAATGAACAGCAAACTCCAAGTCAGAAGAAGTCACAGAATTTGGCGAATGAGACTTCTGAGAACTTGGAAACAGTTTGCTCCGAAAGGAGAGCTGTCCATTTCTTATTCTGCCTGGTCTGCTGCAGGAGCAATGCCCCTCAAACCCTCAAATCAATAACCTGTTTTCTGGATCCCACTGGCTTCCCTTGAGTGCCCACATTGTAGCTCTCTTTCTCTCTCACTTCTGTTTTTTATCTGTCCTCCTTCCCAAATCCCAAATTCTCTTCTTCCCTTCCTCCCTTTGAACACTCTGCTATTGTTAAGGGGAAAATCTTTCCTGTTACTTTGCACCCTTCCTTCCAGTTAACTGATCCCACTTGCTCTTCTCTAATTACACAATACTACACCTCCCATCATTGTCCAGGGTGTATTCCAGCCATCTTATTTTCTTATGAAGAAAACAGAACACAGAGAGCTTTAATTATTTGCCTGAGTTGGGAAGACAGAATGGAGTAGATAAAATTCAAGGTATTATCCTATGATTCCAGAGCTACCTGTCTTCCTCTTTTCCTCTCAGAAAACCTAGCTTCCATCAACGTTTAGTTCATGTACTATTTCTTACAGAAAGCTTTCCCTGATTTTACTCCTTCTATCTTTTAATAATGCTTTCCACAAGAAATTGCTCTGTATTTACCTTGTACATATTTAAATTTTACTTCTATGTGTAAATGCTATTTCCTTCCAATAAAATTTAAGTTCTCCTAAGGACTAGAATGAAGGAAAGAAACACACATTTATTAAACACTTACTATATACAAAGGACCATACAAATATCTCATTTGGTTCTCACAAGAACCTTGGGAGGCAACTGCTAATATCATCTCCATTTTCCAGGTGAGGAAACTGAGGCAGACAGAGGTTTTTGTGATTTGCCCAGTGTCACACAATTAGTAAGTCTGAGACTTTTTTACATATCAAATCAGACCATTGTTTAACATGGTGAGAGCTACCACTGAGGTTAGTGAACTAGAAAAAGGAGGTTATATGTTGCTGAAGAAAAGAAACTTAGCAGGAAGAGTCTAAGATAGTATTTAAATTCAGGTCTTCCTAACTCCAGGCCCAGTAGTCTATCAACTGTGTCACTGATTCAATTTTTGAATCTGCATTTCCAAAGCCTGGCCCAATGACTAGTACATATTGAGGACTTAATTATTGAATAAATGAAAAAGAGAAAACACACATCATGAGCTCTTCCTATTTTGTGATAAAAGAGTTGCCAAGAATACCAAGAATTTTACTTGCCTCAAGACTATAATGACAAGAGCACAGACTTAGAGATGAAAAGGAAAGACCATCTAATCCACTTTACAAATAAAAAAACCCAGGATCCAGGGGGTAGATTGGCTTGCCTAAGGTCACCAAGGTTATAAGGAAGAGAAGCAGGATTTGAAACCAGATCCTTTGACTACAAATTCAGCATCATATAAAAGGGGACTTAATAAATACTTGTTAAATAAATGAAAAGGAGAACACACATCATGAGCTCTTCCTGTTATGTAGTAAAGGAGAGCCATCATATATTGCCAAGAACACCAAGAGTTTCATTTGCCTCAAGACTGTATAGATTTAGAGTATAGATTTAGAGGTGAAAGGGAAAGACCATCCAATCCACTTTACAGATGACAAAACTGAGGATCCATAGGGTAGAATGGCTTGCCTAGGACCACCAAGGTTATAAGGAGGAAAGCAAGATTTGAAACCAGCCTTTGATTACAAATTCAGCATCTTATAAAAAACTCCAGGATAAAACCAAATTGATTGTTTATTTCAAATTTATAAAATTTCAAAAATACAAATTATATCTCTTTCAAAAAATTTTTTAAAAATCTAAAAGGCTTAGAAATCATCACAAATATTACCAGTTGGATTCAAAACTGACCGGAGGCAGGTCAACATTATTAACTTTATAAAAGAAGTTTCAAGTGAATAACAATTCTCACTTAGAATCCTTTATGGACATACACATCATGCTGCCTCTGGGATGCAGTAGGATGCAGGAGAGAGGGACACTGGTTTTCTGTAGCCCACAGCCTCCCTATTTATTGGTCCTCCATTCTTCTTCTCCTAAGGAGTCATCTTCAGTCAGACTGGCTGCCACTTCTGATTCAGGGCCCGAAGGAGCTTTGCAAGGTTGACATCTGCCTCCCTCCAAAAGGGCCAGCTGTCCGTGACCCAGCATAACTGGGTTTGGGAGGGCATGCCCTGAGAATGAAGTGAGAAAAATGGAGACAATGAGAGGCCACAGTTGAGCCCAAGACAATTCCGTTTTTTCCTCCATGTGACTTGGCCCTGAATTGGGAAGTATTTGACTGCCGGGGAGGGCAGATAAACGTTAAGGATTTGATGTAATCCCAGACCTCAAACTTGTAACTTGGCTTGACCTTTCCATCGGGTTCTTTTATGCAATACTGCTGGACATTTAGTAACGAGAAAGGAAATGGAGGGAGGATATCAGTTCAACCATATGTCAACTCTGGGATATAAAATGACAGGAGAGGAAGAAGGGAGACATGCACTCGGGGATGGAAGAACAACAAAATATTCTATAAACTTAAAGCACGTGTGGTCCTTCAAGGGCTGAGGTGGGTGATCATATTGCATTGTAGGATAGAAACAGGGGAAGTGTGTGCATACAGAAATGGCTCAGGCTGAGGAAGTGATTTGACTGATTAGAGGTCTAAGGGAAGTCACTACAGTATAACCATGAAGATCAAAATTCAATTTGCAATAATCACAATGGTTCCAAGGATTATTTCCCCCCTCCCCTCCAAAGGGCACAAAGTACTCTCAATTCTATTGACCTTATTTATCCTCAGGAACATTACTGACTTCAAAATACTTTCAAATCCATTATCACAACAATGCTTTCAACTAGGCAGGGCACCCTGTATTATTCCTCTTGATAGATAAAATTCCTGGGGCACTGAGAAATGACTTTCCTGACCTTGTCCCTCACTTCCTGCAGCTTCCTATTGCCTCTAAGATAATTAGTCCATCTTTTGCCTCCATTCTTACCTAGCTTTTAATCATTGAATGGGCTCTGCCTCAGACAAATGCAGACCAGAGAGAGACCTTAGTTTAAAAAGGCCAGGGCCTCTGACTTTATCGGGGCCATCTCCAGTCATCCAGACTTATATCTTGCCACTGGATTCCAATGGCTTTGGAGGAGAAAGTGGGCTGGTGACTTTGCACAGCTCTGTCTCATTTAAATCCAATTTACTTGCAAGTCATGACATCACCCTCCTGGTGTCTTTGGTTCTTCTGGAGAACACCAACTGCCTCTAGGACAAGATGAGATTACTTGTCCCTTCCCCATTATGACTCTTCCCTGTCTTTCCAACCTTATTTCATTCTATTTTTCTTCACAGACTCTATATTCCCATCAAATGACCTTATATCACTTTGCATTGACATCTATTGTTCATATTCCTGGAAGATAGTTATTCCTCATTTCTACCTTTCGATATAATTTTCTTCCTTCCCTCATTCCAGGGACCACTTGTTTCATGAAGGTCTTCTTAATTTGCTAGCTCTGTGCATTATATATTAATTTGTCTACATACTTACATCTTCTCAAAAGAGTGTTTCTTGAGGACTGACATCATTTCCATTTTTGTTTTCCTAGTGCAACATTGCAGTAGTAAGAACATATTAAAACTCTGTTAAACTGGTGAAATTAATTGCTTAAGACCACTCAGATACTAGAAAGGCCAAAATAGAACTCCAGTCTCTTGTTTTCAGTGCCATGTTTTTATTACTAGGCCATGTTAACTGTAGCACACACATACCATGTTGTACTTCCCAAGACCGGGAGTAAGGAAACTAAAAAGATAGGTTATAAAGGGCTCTAAAAGCTAAACAATGTGTCAACCCTTTTTGTAGTGGCAAGAAGCTGGAAACTGAGTAGATGAGAAGGGCTGAATAAGTTATGGTATATGAATGTTATGGAATATTATTGTCCTTTAAGAAATGACCAGCAGGTCTGATTTCAGAGAGGCCTGGAGAGACTTTCATGGATTGATGCTAAGTGAAATGAGCAGAATCAGGAGGTCATTATACATCGCAACAACAAGATTATACGATGATCAATTCTGATGGACATAGCTCTTGTCAACAATAGGGTGATTCAGACCAGTTCCAGTGATTTTTGTGATGAAGAAAGCCATATACACCTAGAGAGAGGGACCTTGGGCAATTCACTTAACTCTATTTGCCTCGGTTTCCTCACCTATAAAATGATCTGGAGAGGGAAATGGCAAACCACTCTAGTATCCCTACCAAGAAAACTCCAAATGGGGTCACAAAAAGATAGTTACATACAACTGAACAATATTAACCTGGTAGATTAGAAGGATGATGACTTTGATAGAGATAGGAAAGTTTGGAGAGGGGACTGTTTGAGGTTAAAGAGTTCAATTTTGAACATGTTGAGTTTGAGATGTTCCTGGGACATCTAGTGTGAAATGTCCAATAAACAGTCCAAAATGCAGTACTGAAGCCCAGGAGAGAGGCTGAGGCTAGGTATGTAACCCTGATTCAAAAGGGTAATGGTGATAATTAAGCCCACATGAACTAAAGAGGTAATCAAGAGAGAACATATATATAGAGAAGACAAAGGAACTTAACACAGAACCTTAAAGACCCCTTCCCCTGCCCCCATATCCTAGTTAGGAGATAAAAAACAGATGATGAACCAGCAAAAGAGACAGAACAAGGAGGAAATCCAGAACACGGGAAATGAATACTATAGAAGGGGGTTTTGGATATGAAGGAGGCTCCTATAGACCCCAGTGGTCAGAAAAGGCTTCATGGAGGAGATAAAACCTCAGTAGAGAGAATCTTGATGGTTTAATGTCTCACTTGAAGACAAGGAGAGCATTCCAGGCCGGGGGAAAAAAACCAAAACAAAACGTAAGCAGAGCTGCTTGAGATAGTTCAGTAGATTGTGAACAAGTTGGTTTTATTGGACTATTGTGACAATACAATATATGTAGATATTCACACACATTCATATTTATTCACGATTCATTTTCTTTGTTCTTTTCACCATAGTAAACTATCACCTCCACTCTAATCTTCCAAAATTAACAAAGGAAATCCAAATACAAGATGTGTCATGGAATCCCTTCCGGCTCTCTGGAAAGCAATGACCTACTGTACTTGGACAATAAAGCCATAACTATAAATGGTTATATTTGGGACAAGAGGCATAAAAAGAACCCTCAGTTCAGCTAGGTACAAGGCTGGTATCAGAAACCTGAGGATACTACTAAGCATAAGGTTGCCAATGCTAAAAACAAGGAAACAGAATAGAACAAGGCTGGAGAAGAAGTCATCTGAGTCATGATTCCTGGGGGAGTTGTCACCATATAGTTTCTTGTTTTAAGTAATTATTCTTGGTAATTAATCATTAAGCTTATTTGTTTCTGTTCAAAGAAATTAAGTGTTATCTTGCTCCTCTAAATTTCAGAGCTCTAAGGCAAAGCTCTGCTTGCACCACCCTAGTTATTGCTCTGGTAGACAGAAACCTTTTCTCTTCCAATGTAATATCAGATTCTTACCAGTTAACTACTTTGAGAGCAGCAAACCACTCTCTAGCTTTCTGTGACTCATTCCCTGACAAACTTAGACTTCGGATTGAAGGTGGGCTTGTCCTGTACTGAGAGCTCTGCATGCCACATTCCCATTTATTTTCACCCTAAAAAGCTGTAATTAGTACTCAGTCTTGGTTTTCCCTGCAGACACAAAGACATGAGTAAGTGTTAATTTGAACATTTGCAACTAATAAATGGCCTCTCATTGGCTCATATGCAATGTGGCAGGTTTGAGAGACACTGGGTCCCTTGAGTTGGGTACTAGGACAGAGATTAAGGGTTTACAGTGAATGAGGAACTGATTCTAGCTCTGCTTTGGAAAAGGTAGGACTTATGTTAAGGTCAGGTGGAGGCTGTTGTGGCCACTAGCAGAGTGGGATGAAAACAAATAATCATATGAGTTGGAAAGCCAAAGACAAAGGTGAATCTCCCATTTCAGAGGAGTTTCAGCAACTTTTGGATAGGCTTTCTATTTCCACAGAAGTAAAAATTCCCTAGCGCTGAAAGAAAAGAAAATTTAAGGTAACAATAACAAAACAGGCAATGTGGTCTCTCTCCAAAAAGAAATCCTTTCATATATAGCATCAGCTTTTCAGTCTGCTCTTTTGACAGACAAAATTTGCCACTTTTACCTGAACTCACTCTAGTTTGATTTATTTTTTAAGTTTGAGACAATAAATTGGGAAAAGGGGGGAAGAGAAAAAAAAAAAGGCAAGCAAAAATCAGATTTGTAAATGTATCACAATTTGACTCAAAGCAAACTTTCCCTGGCTGTATAGTTCCTTCCTCCTCTTCCCCCTAATTGTAGTTTTCTTTTTTCACTTTGCATTTTTTTCATCTCCTTGTAGGCAATTTAAAAATTGGACAGAGGGAAGACATCCTCAGCTTTCTCTCTTTTCAAAGAAAAAAAAAATTCCAATCTCATCATCTATTGCTTAGTTCATCCTCATTGACTATGGTTTATTCATTTTGGTCTTATTTTTCAATCCTTGGGATCACTAAAGATGAAAAAAAGGATAGGGGAAAGTTCTTTGTACTCCCTGTCCATATCATTTTCTCTCTCTCCTTTTCTCCTCTCCTTCTGTATCTTCCTCCCCCGCTAGATTCACTAAATACCCACTCAGCACCCAATCCATCTGTGTGGTGTTCACCACCCTGGGCAAGCCACACTCCAATATCACACACAGCAGTCACGCCCTGGATTCCATTTGGAGCCTTGTTTCAGCACCCTTGGGCAGTGTGTACACACAGAGCACCTGGGGTTCTTTCAACTCCTTGGATGATCTTTTATTTTAGTAACCCTGGGCAAGACCACAAACAGAGTGCAGGCTGCAGAGCCAGACCTGACCTCTTTTTATTTAGTTATTTGGAAAGGGGCATCTGTGGGATAGTCAAGTTTCCAGGCTAATGGATTAGGGACTTGTTTTTCTCTTTTCTTTCTCTCTCTTTTCTTTTCTTCTTTTTCTTCCTTCCTTCTTTTCTTCCCTCCTTCCCTTTCTCCCTCCTTCCTCCCTTTTTTTCTCTTCCTTCCTTCCTTCCTTCCTTCCTTCCTTCCTTCCTTCCTTCCTT
>JAJPUD010005056.1:0-17926 GCA_023553655.1 Myrmecobius fasciatus | reverse complement strand
TGTGTGTGTGTGTGTGTGTGTGTGTGTGTGTGTGTGTGTGTGTGTGTCTGTGGGTGGCTCTCCTTTTATTTCCAGACAGTCTCTCTCTCACATTTCAGTCGGCATATAAATACCCATCAGCACCCCAGTCTCAGGACTGTCCCAGACAGCTGTAGTGTCCACTGGGTATTATATACGTAATGTAATGCCATTAACCATAATGCTGTCACATGGTAGGAAAAGCTCCAGAGAACTCCAGTACTAGAAGGAAGGAGAGAAGTAGCCAGCTCTCTTATAAAATCACCAATCCAAACGTGCATTTCTCTGAAAGCAAGAAAAATAACCCAACCACCTTTTGATTACACTTTTACACAAATTAATGTAATTTTCTTTTATAAGTATTTGCTGTGTGGTTCAATTTGGTCCAGCAGGCACTGAGTAGTGAAAACCATGTTAACAGCATCCCTATGGGGAGAGGATACTCAAAGAGAAGGAGGAAGGGGGAAAAAACCACCCTAACTCCCCACCTCACACATACACATCCTTGTTTGCTGCTGCTGCTGCTGCTTCTGTGGCTGCTGCTGCTGCTGCTGGGATTGGTTTAAGATGGCACCTTGGTGCCCTGCCACATTCTGTCTCCTTGGTACCGAAGCAGCGCTCTGTTTCTTGTCACTGAGTGGATGATGATTATCTGTACCAGGGTCTCAAGGGTGCTCAAGCTTTGCTGGCAATTGGAGCTGAGCTGCTTCAGCTGAAGGATTTTAAAAGCTGTCCAAGGCCAAGGCACCATTACCGGTCACTTGCTGCGTGATGCTTGTTGGAGAGGGGTGGGGGGGATGGCAAAAGGGGCATTAGGGAGAAGGGGGAGAGAAGGAGATGGGAGGGTATATGATGGCTTTATCCCCTCCCTTGTGTTCTCTCTCCTTCTATTCCCAACTCTCTCCTCTCCTCCCCACCTTCCTGTGCCTTTTTAGCCACTGTACCCTTGCTGAGGAATGACAAGGTTATGTCAGTGTGGTCTGAGAATCTATTGATCACTACCATCAAAGATCTGTGCGGGAGTTTAGGGATTTGGTGCTTTGCATAACACCCCACTCATCTCTGTTAACTCCTCCAGTCCCAGGCTTGTGTCACCTCCAAGGCTAGCTGTTTGCAAAACTTGGTAATTTCTGTGACAGCTGCTTTCCGAACTCTAGTCATAAGGCTGTCAAAACCATTGTAATTACGATTGTAACAGAGCTCAGGTGCGTGACCCTGCCAGCTAAGTAGGTGAGGGAAATGGGTAACATTCAGGGAGGGGGAAAAGGGCACATAACCCCCACACCCAGCACACAAACACCTGGACAGGTTTGTACTGTCCCCTGGAGGGACAAGGAATGGAAAGGACCAAATATGTAGAAAGATCTTGTTGACCTCCACCCCCCTAACCTTGGGTTATTTCTTTCAACCATTGGAAAATGGAAAGATACCCTTGCACCATATACTTGGATTCTGACAGGTATAACAAGTATCTGTGTGTGCATACACTCACAACAACCTTCCCTAAGGACTCTTGAACAACAGATTCATCTCTAAAACCAAATGATGACTGATTGAGTTTTTCCTTTGGTATAATTTAAAGATACACACATACAGGATATTGGGATCACCAAGGTCACTCTGGACCTTAATAGTGTGAGGACAGAGGAATCGTTAGGATATAACTTGTAGCCTCCAAATCTCAAACAAAATGAGTAATTCAAATTTATTTCTCTACCTCTCACTGAGAAGGTATAAAGGATGCATCTGTGAGGTTTCTGTTTTGATGCTAGACAACCAGTTTAGAAAGTAGTTGTCTTGATGTCCACTGTCTACAGAGCTGCCAAAATGATATTCCTAAATCACTAGACTGACAATGGCCACTCCCTTGCTTTAGATGTTCCAAGGTCTCTCTTATGCATCTAGAGTAAAGCACAAACCTTTGATTTGGCATTTAAAGCTCTTTACCATCTGACTCCAGCCTTTCTTTCCAGACTTATTACTTCATTCGCTTCATTCACTCTATAGATCAGCCAAATTAACCTGTTTGCTTTTCCTCATGGTAGATTCCAGCTCCTGTTCCCATGCTTTTAGAAGGGCTGACCCCCATACCTGAAACAAATTCCCTCCTTCCCCAATTTTCTTCAAAGTTCAGTTTCAGACTGAAATTCTACCTGAAGCTTTTCGCTAATCCTCCAGCTGCTACTGTTTCCTTTCTACCTCTAAAATAACCTTGAATCTACTTCCGATGTATCTTGCATTTCCTTCAATAGATACGTGTTGCTTCCCCATCATAGAGCATAAGTTTCTATTAGGTTTCTGTTTTTGTATCCCTGTTACTTAGTATAGTTCCTGGCATGAAGTAGGTGCTTAATAAAAATACTTGTTGATTGATTGATTGAAGCTGATCATGGAGAATTGCAACTTTTTCCAAAACTTTGGGGTTTTTGTGTGTATGTATGTGTGTGTGGTCAAAAGATTATCCAACTAAGAGCCAACAGCATGAGACAGATAACTTACATCAGATTTCCTGGAACACAACCAAAGGGATCATTGAATTGGAACTGAGGATCTAGTCTATGTGGAAGTAGAAATTTGAGCATGGCCTTGATGTTGAGATCCAAGTCAATGGAAGAAGGATAACAATCTCTAGTAGGAAGGGAAAAGGAAGAGAGCTATATTCCAGGCAGGGGAGAATGATATAAAGGAAGGAAATAGTTATATTCATTCATTCATTACTTCATTCTTTTATCTAGTCATGGGATCATAGGCCTAGACTTAAAAGGATTTCAGAAGCCATCTAGTCCAACCCTTTCATTAAATCTATTATTATTGTTGTGCATGATATATGCAAAGCACAAGCAACAGTCCCATGTTGCATTGTTGGGAGAATTCTTCTAGAATCCAGTGAAATTTTACAAAGGACAAAACAAGTTTTTGAAGACAGAATGATGGGCCTAGTTTGTGGTTCTCTGCAATATTTTCTCTCTATCCCCTCCTACATACACTTTTGGATAGCTGGAATATTTGTGCATGGAGGGAGGCATGAGTTGCCATGTATTTCCATTCATAAGTTTGAATGCAAATGAAATTTGGCCAGCAGCAAGCTGAAATGATTGCCCAGGAGGAGAGCAAGTGAACTGTTAGGTTCAACAGCAGGAGAGAGCTGCCAGTTGCTGAGCTGTGCCCTCCTGTTTAGGTGTTACTCTGACGTACATCACTTTAGTGGCCCTCAAGAGGAAAGGGAATAAATCACCTGGCTAGAGAGGAAGGGACAGGTGGAAGCTTCCAGGGAGAGAGTCAAGAGCATAAAATAAAGGTTGGGGAAGAAAAGGGGAGGAGAGAGGAGGAGATGAGAGAAGGGAAGAAGGGAGGAAAATCTCCCAGGCAGACATTGCCAAACCCTCTCGGAATCCTAGCTCTTCATTCCCTGCAGTCCTAAAAGCCTCATTTGCTGAGGCTGATGAGACCCCTCTGCTGAGCCACACATGTTTCCCGTATTAGAGAGTCAACTTTCAACACTTTGGGGGCTTAAAGTTTGGATTCCAGGCACTTATGTTTACAGTGTGACTCCAGCTCCCTCTCCTAACAGCTTTGAGGGACATTCGTGCTAGTGTTAAGGAGAACGGCTGCCTCAGGAGAGAGGAGAAAGCGGTATCTGGGCTGTATATTTGTAATGGGTAGTACTTGGCTCTCTTACTGTCTGACCCCTGGCCCTCAAATCCCAGAACTCTTATTTGAAACTGAACCAGCAGAGGGTCAGTGCTGGCTTCCTTCCCAATCCTGATTGTATTCACAGTCTACAGCAAAGGTGGAAAAAAGGCAGGGAGGTTTTTATTTTTTTACATTCCCCCCCCCCCCAATTTTAATACTATTTTCAGAGTTGTGGGGAAGAAATTTGGGGTGATTCTCATGGACTTGTATTGTCCAAACATGAAGGTCTTTCTCTGCCCCCCCCCACAATATCTTTCCATTACATAATGACTTTATTCAAACCATCACTTCTTTCTAGACAACAGATTAGGGAATGAAGGGGGCAAGGAGCTGGGGAAGTCATTATCAGCCAAGCTGAAATCAGGAGTGAAAGAGAGGAGAGGCGAGATGAAGTAGACATTCCACCAAAAGGAAATTCTTTTCCAAGTAATGAAGATAAGAAATATGTAGCCTTCTGTGTGTAGATTCAGGGCAGTGAGTTATCACACACATATGCACATGGGGTATAAGCAGGCATTTTATGGGATTGTGAGATATCACATATGTGACATAATCCTATTGCTTATAGAACATAAGCAGGTATATGCAGGGCTGTGAGATACACACAAGTGCATCTATTGCTCATGGGGTGCAAGCAGGTGAGATATCACATACACATGCACCTATTTCTCATGGGAAGTGAGCAGGCATGTACAGGGCTGTGAGATATCACATACATGTGCACCTATTGTTCATGGGGTACATGCAGGTATGTGCTTACACATGTATATAATATCTCACAACCCTGCTCACTCCTCATGAGCATAGGTGTACATGTGTGTGGTGTCTCTCAGCCCAGAAGAGGGGTAAGGAGGAGCTTGAAAGTGACTTCAAGATTTTCTACAAACAAACAAATAAAAACCTGAAAACAACCCCCCCCCCCACCTCAGAGATGCTCTCCAGCCTTGGAGTTTCACTTCTGTCGAATATTTTCATTTCCCCTTTACCTTTGTGTTGCTTTTCAGAACACCTCAGGAGTGAGGGGATATTCCTCCTTGGTCTCCTCCCTCTTCTGCAGTTCTGCTTCTGGTTTATGATCTTGCCGTTTTAATGAGAACACAATCAATAACCATGGAGAGGTGCTGAAGACATTACAAAGGAACTAACCTTTAACAAGTCAAATCCAGATGAGGTGCAAACTGGATGGACAAGAGGATTAAAGTATTTATGGCAAAATATTAGAAACACGGGTAGAATTAGTTCTCGTGGTGTTAAATATTTTACTTTTGGCAAGTCAGTATTTAAAGATCTTTCATCCTTGTTTTGTTTAAAGTATTACAATAAGCCCTGGATTTTTCACAGTTATACTTGTATATTTTCACAGCTGTTTTAATCAGAAAAATTAATGTGCTTTTGATAGCTTGGAAATCTATCATTGGCAAATGCTTTACAAAAATGTGTTACATAGCAGAGTGGAAATCCTCAACATTATATATTTTGCCTATTTGAAATTCACAGAATTTCCCCTAAATATTTTCTTTTGCAGTTCTTGAGTAAATTAATCTAACAACTCTGGGCCATCTTCTTGGATAATCTCTTTTGTTCCAGATGCAGAGATTGCTATTTTTAACATTCTTTTGGATCCAGACTTGGACTGTCTGTTACTGGGGGAAACACAATTGCGATTTTTTGTTTGTATTAGATTTATTTGCCCAAGTAAAATATACAACAGAAACTGAGGGGCTGGGACAGACACTTTTGAATGGTCTTAAGACAAGTGTAGGGGCTGGTGTTTCTATTTCCACAGATATCATCTAAAATAATAACTTTTTTAACCCATGTGTCCATCATCATCATCATCATCATCATCACATGGGTAGTAAGGGTGTTTGGGAGTATAGGTTGGGAGGGGATGGAATCCATCAGTGCCCACTGATACAGGGCAAAGAGAAAACTCCTGCCAGCAAATATCATTATGTCTCCCATCACACCAGCCAAAGTCTCTCCCAAGGAGAGTAGGCTATAGAGGAGCAGAAACAAAAGAGATTAAGATTAAGGAAAGTCTTGGCTTGCCACTGTTTGCCTTGCAAAGACAGAGGCTGATTTAAAAGGGGGGGGGAGGTTGGGGGAGAATCTGTGGATTAATGTGAACTTTAATACTGAAGCGGTGTGTGTTTATTGCTGGTGACCACAAGACATAAATCTTGCCAGCACAATGTACAATAGAAGGCAGCCCCCAGGTTTTTTTTTTTTTTTTCAGTCTCAATTTGTGTGTAAGTGTGTGTTAAGTGCCGTTGAAAAATAGTGACCTTTAATAAAGGATTGTATCCTGAGACTCTTTTCCCAGACACACAGTGACCTTTCAAACCAGACTGGGGTGAGGGGGTGTGGAGCCTGGACTTTGAACCGGCCAGTTCCTGCTGGGTTCCTCTGTTAGCCTGGCTACTACTTATTGTGTCACAAGGGAGCGTTCTGTATGCAAAGCAGGCTGGCCTGCCAGCCTGAACCTTTGCAAATCAATTTGTCTGTGAAGGCGAGTCCACTGGAGTGAAAGATGGTCTAGCAGGACACATTGCGCCCCTCTCTTTGTGACATCATCGCTTGTGGCACTCTTGTCAGGCACATCAACTCGAAAGGGACTGTTGGAAGGGAAGGGGGGGGGGCTGGGACTGGGGAGGGGGATGGGAGAGGTTAATCCTTCCTGACCAACTGCGGCCAAAGAGACAGACAAGGGGCGTTCTTCTTTGGGAGACAAAGCAGGGTGTTCTTGAGGGGGTGAGCTGAGGGAGGAGGAGGAGGAGGTGCTCCCTCCCTTCAATATAACCATTCATACCCTGGGCAAGACTGTGGTGGCTTACATGACCCCCACTCCCAACTGTTCCATGGATCTGTCAGGTATCTGATTCCCAGGGACCAAAGGAGACTTAGGCCTCAAGGTGAGGGTTAAAGGACATGGGAGAAAGGGAAGAGAGAGACAGAGACAGAGACACAGAGAGAGAGACAGGGAGAGAGAGAGAGACAGACAGAGAGACAGAGATAGAGACAGAGACAGAGACAGAGACAAACAGAGATATAGAGAGAGACAGAGACAGAAAGAGGTGGAGAGGGAAGAGAAAGACAGAGACAGATAGATAGACAGAGAGACAGAGACAGACCGAGACAGAGAGAGACAGAGAGAAACAGAGACATAGAGAGGGACAGACACAGACAGAAAAAGGGAGAGAGGGAAGAAAGAGAGAGGGAGAGAACAGAGAAGGAGGGAGGGAGGGAAGGAGAAAGAAGAAAGAGACAGAAAGACAGAGATAGAGAGACAGACGGACAGAGAGATAGAGACAAACACAGAAACAGAGACAAACACAGAAACAGAGACAGAGAGATAGAAACAGACAGACAGACAGACATAGAAATAGACAGAAACAGAATGGATGGGTGTATTTGGAGAATAGAATATAGACACTGGTAAGTGAGGGTCTTGGATGTCCTCTTTCCCTTTTAGAGACCCTTAGCTCTACTTCTCTCCTACAGTAAACCTTTTCATAAGGGTTAATATTATTATTGATTTCCCTAGGTCTCTTCATCACCTAGGCCTCTACATTAATCAGTATCTTAAAATGCCAGGAAAGACAGAGAAATTCAATTACTTTGTTCCCTAAATTCAAACTTCTCTGTGCAGCCCTCTTAAAGATATGGAAATCCTGCATTTTTCATAAAACAGTGGTTAGATCAATTTCTATGTAAGCAATTAATCATTTTTATACTCCACAAAAGATGGGGAGCAAAGTTCGGCCTACTAGAGCAACACTGACTGATTAGTCTCTCTGTGCGCAGCCTTGTGGGGAAGACCCAAACTCTTGACTAGCATACAAAGATAGCCCATGATGACATAACCTCTGAGCTTCTAGAAGAGGTGTCTCTTGGTGGTGGTTGGGGATCTGCTGGCCACCCTGAAGATCCTTAGGAAACATGGAAGGTCTGGAAAAGTGTAATGAACATTGTGCTAGCATAAGTTACATGAATGAATGGCTTAGTCTTGAAGGATGAAAAAGACCTGGGGACATTTAATTAGAGGTCACAGAAGAGAAGAAAAGTGGAATAAAAACAATATTTTCAAACACCTGTTTCATTTTATAGGCTGCTATCAAAGGCTAATTTAAATATGTTTGTGTGTATGTATAAATATATAAACACATGTTTATCTACAAATTATTTTGGGGGGACTAGTGATCATAACCACCAAATGCAGAAAACCAATACTCTACCAATACTTTGTGTATCATGTCCTATCTATAGAATGATATGCATTCTATAAGCTGACAAAGGGAAGAAATTAGAGAGCAGAGGAATAAGTAGACATTTTAAATGGAAATAATTGAAAGGTATATTTGATATCTCAACTCTTAGGAATAAAAACAAAAGCATTAATATGAACTAAAATGTCAGAAGAAAACTTCTGGGAACATGCATGCTTTGTTTTTAATAATAATAATTATTTTTTATTTTGGGGATCTTTTTAAAATTCAGTTGTCTAGGGGAGGGCTTCTTAAACTTTTTCCACTTGCAATTCCTTTTTGCCTGAGAAATCTTTATGTGACCCTCCATATCTAGGTATATAAAATTGATATACAGATCTAACATTTACTGATAATAAATCCTAATTTCATGATCCCCACATTCAGTTAAAAGACCCCACAGGGGTCATGATTCACAATTTAAAACACTGAGGTCTAAAATGATGACAGATAATTGGGACATCTTATTTTGACATATAATATTTTGATATCTCATCTGTTTTTTGGAATGAGTGTTGGCAATATTTGAATCACAGAATGGAGGGAAGACATCTACTCTGAATAAATTCTCACTTTATAAATGAGGTTATTGAGGCTCAGTAAAGTTATATCGCTTGATCCACACACATTCATTGGCTAGCAAGGGGTCGGATAGAATTTGAAGCCAGAACTTCTACTTTCCAGTCTAGAGTTTCTTCAACTCTACCATGCTAGTGTTTGCAATGTTGAAAACATAGTTTGGTTCTAATGATCCTGAAGTCTTTTATGGCAATGAAAAGGAAATAGAAGGAAGCAAAGTCAGAAGTCAAGAATGCAGTAAAAACATTATACTTAGGAGTGATATTAGGGTCCTAGAGTTAAGGATAGTAACTGAGAAAAATCCTTTTAACTAAAAACTTGTCTTTGTATGTGTATGATTATGTCTGAGTAGGGAAATCTTACAAAGGAAACTCCTCCCAAAACCAATCAGCCACCATCTTGAAAGCCCTTGATTTAGAGAATTGCTTGGAATTCAATATCATCAGGAAAGTTTATGGGGAAGGTATGAATAGAACCTAGGATTTCCTGATCCTCAGATTGGCCCTTTACCACATTTCACTGGCTCTCAAATTGGAGTTAGAGATATCAAATTAAAGACAAATCTCTATGAGTTGGGATAGTAAACTCCAAAGGAATCCAAAGAGATACCGAACTGAAGGCAATCATAAGTCCACGGGTGACTGGTGAGATTTTCCAGAAAGAGGAGAAAAGATGGTTAAAAAGGGCAAATAAAATAAATAACACTTTGTTGTATTTATTATTAGATTACTTAGTTATAATTTAGGTCAAATTCTTCTGAAAGATAAAAGCTACATTCAACAAACTCATAAGATATGATTAGCCTAAAAGGTGCCTGTTTGTCCTGTCCCTCATATAGGTGTTGTAAGATGGTCCATTGTGTTCCCCAAAGATAGAAACCAAGCCCAGAGCCTGAGAAATGAAAATAGAATGAGTTATTTCTTCTTGGAATAACATAAATGAGAACCATTGTTATTAAGTATTACTGTATCCTTATTTAATTACATGGCTGTAAAGTATATTCTGATCTCTTATTCATCTTCATATGGTATAGCTGGCCAACAGGTTACCTAGTGGTGTCTTGATTTTTCAAATTGGGAAAAAAAGCAATTAAGTGACTTGGACAAAGTCATAAAGGGGAAGTTGGAGCTAGAGAACCGACCTTCTGGACTTGGCTCTCCTGTGTCTCTCCCTGGCTATGCATTCTCCCAGTTGAATTTGTGCTATTGAGAGGTTATGAATAGAGTAGATTACATTATCTCAGACTGTTTCTCTTACCAAGAGAGAATGTTGATTATTATTATCAACAGGAACTCTGAAGGAAAAGGAGAAGAGATGGAGAATCCATAATGAGTTGAAGAAAGGAAAGAGGTCATTAGCCCACTAGGCCTATTGTACTGATGGCACAGGAATGAAAGCCTTCTTGAAAATGATCCAAGAGGTAGGAGCAGGCCATGATGGAAACAGGCAGGACATTTGCTAGTAAAAAGAAAGGTCCAAGTTTATTTTTCTTTACTTCCTTTCATTAGAAGGGACAACAGTGTCCTTTTTGCCTCTGCCCTGGTTGTGCCCAACAGAGAGGAAATGACTTAGTAGATAATGTGAAAGATAAACAAAGTAGGCTATGACAACTGCTGAGTTTGTCCATTTAGGTGCACTGAGATGTCATTAATAGTGAAGAGAAGGTGTGTAAACAAGGAAACACTTGAAAAAGAGTAATGGCTTCTCTGAATATAGGTAATTTTTCTTAATGTATAATCTTTCCTATAAGAAGGCAATGCAACTTACTGGTTCATTATTCAATTCACTTAAAAGTGTTTAATAGGTACCTACTATGTGCCAAATACAATGGACACAAAGACAAAAACCAAATAAAAACAATTGATACAGTCAACTAAACTTTGCTCAGTAATTGTTTATAATCACATTAATTTAAGTGTATGATGTTTCATAACAACTTTTCAGCCACTTCCTTTAATTCCTCATCAAGTCTCCTTGCCCATGTATTATCATTAGCTTTTCCTCTCAGATCACAAATTAACTTTTTTTTTTGGACCTATTTGCAATATGGTGAACCCTATGAACCTCTTTCAAAATAATGTATTTAAATTATTGAAGGAAATACCAAATTCTAGTTAGAGGTTAATAAAAATAAAAATGTATTTCTCCCTTTTTTTTCTGTTCATGGACCTTTGAAATCTATCCATGGACTCCTTAGTTGTCCTTGGACACTAGATGAAGAACTTATGTCTTAGATGGTCTTAATACATTATTCTTCTAGTTCTGCTTCCCCCTTTCTATTATTTCACTGAAGTCTTTGTATATTGCTCTGTATTCTTAATACTTGTCAGTCTTAATTGCTTTATAGCATGCTATTGTATTAATGGAATTATTTCAATAATTTTCTTATTCTTGGGTGTTTAAGTTGCTTTGAACTTTTTGTCATTACACAAGTAACCTGAGTTCCAAACTCCATTGTTATGGAACTATCCTTGATGAAAATCAATGCCTTGACCCTATGTAATGGATGGGAGTTAGTGAAGGCAGGAGAGAGAACAGCAGTGGCATCTTCATTTGCAATGATCACTTCAAGCTCTAGAAGCTCTTTAACCATCTTCAATTTCTTCAGTCTTATTGCGCTGGGGGTACTTCTGGCTTCCATTTTTAAGATAGATGATGAAAGATGTCAATTCCATTTCAGGCAGTTGAAGGTAAACTGAAAAAAGCCAACATGAGAGGAACTGGTAATCTTCATCATTTCTCTATCCCCAACTTGTTATTCTAGAAACTTTGAGGAATTTTCCTTTGGGTAAGATCTAGGTCTCTCTCTCTCTCTCTCTCTCTCTCTCTCTCTCTCTCTCTCTCTCTCTCTCTCTCTCTCTCTCTCTCTCTTTCTCTCTCTCTCTCTCTCTCTCTGTGTGTGTGTGTGTGTGTGTGTGTGTGTCTTTCTCTTTGTCTGTCTCTGTCTCTTCTTTCTCTCTTTGTCTCTGTCTCTCCAAGTTCTGTCACTTCAATAAGACAGCTTCTTTACTCTGTATAGTCTAGTATGTATTCTCTTATGCATACCTTCTTTGATTTCTGTTTTGCTAGAGACTTGCATGAAAGGATTTCTTGGGTACCTATTGTATGTGTTCATTGAAGAACTAGTCTTTGGTGAGAAGTCAATAAAGCCTTGGCTATAAAGCTTGGTGTTCTGCTCCCCTTAATCAATGAACCAGCTTTCACAAGTTTAATTGAACCCCATTTTCTAGACTACTAATATTTAAGGGAGCAGATAAATATAATTCTAGCTTATTAGCTCCTCTCTCTGAAGAAAGCAGAGCGGCTAAGCTGCTACTTCTTTTTCCCCCTCCTGACAGGAAATAAGTTCTCCTTGGAGAAGAGGCTAGACAGATCTATGCTGTCTGCTTTTGAGCTATATAACTACACTCCTTCACTATATGTGAGGGAGACAGTTCTTACTACACATATAATACCACTTAAATATTTAAACAAGTAACTTTTTTTTTCTTGAGAATACTTTTGGAGTATATTTTTTATTCAAACTCTTGAGTGGGAGGAAGTTCTAGGGGTAGGGAGAAGGAGGACCACACAGCTCAGCCCCAGTTTTATCACACATATGTTTCATTTTTTTTCAGATGTGCAGTTTTACCTTCTAACTACTTCATCTAATTCATTCACATTTTATGGGAAAGTTACTGTCCTTTCCCACCTAATTCCTACCATACAGTTATGTCATGACCTATTAAGGTGGAAAGAATCATTATCATATGTCTCTTGATTGATCATTATGCAAAACATGCACATGAACAAAGAATGTCCAGAGGTGAGGGAGGAATATGGAAGCTCCACGTGGATCAGAGAGGGAAGTGGGAGAGAGTTTTAGACTTTTTTCTTTTCTTTTCTTTTCTTTTTTTATAGTAAGAACAACAATAAAAGGAGTGAGGCTACAGGAGATGGGAAGTTATTTGTTCATCATTTGTAACAAGTTACTTTTACTCTATAACAATACTTTGACAGCAACTGGAAGATGCTTTCTGAATCCTGGGCATATGCTAATTCTGGCTTTGATGGTGGGGTAACCTTTCCTTTTCTGCCTCCAGGTGTGTGTGTGTGTGTGTGTGTGTTAGACATGTGCCTGCCCATTTGCTTTCTTTATCCCTCCCACTCTCCTACCATTTAAAAATACCAATTCACCAAAAGGAATTCACTCTTGATTTTTCTTGCTTTCTGCCTGAAATAGGAACCTGATGATGGTAAGGTCATTCTTAGTTTTAGCACTGGAAAGGACCTCAGAGGCCCAACTCTGTCCTGCAGAGGTAAAACTTCTGGAAAGAAATTCCAGACATAGTTCAGGTCAGGACCTTAATTCTAAACTACCCCATTGAGATGCCTTAGAAGGGGCAAACATCAGGGGGTGGTGGTGAATGGAAGGAGCATCTGGCTGCTAAAGGCAGGATCTGTGGGACTGGCCTCTTCTCCAAGAATTCCAAATTCTGGAACAAGTCATCAGTAAGAGCATTTGCCCAGGTCTGACAGAGTGCTAATATCTTTGTGAGCTCCAGAGGAGTTTTGCCAAGAACGTGTGAATTTTTGGTTCCCTTGGGTCACTGCCTCCCCATTTTATGGAATTTCGAGCCTGTAAGGGACATGATTGCTTTTTTTTTTCCTACCTGCCTTTTTACACCTGCTCCTTTGTACTGTAATCTCTCCAAGTGGAGACACTAGTTGAGTGTCGGTGATGCATGATCTTTGTGACAATGTTCACTTATAATTAAAACAAAGTTTTGAGAACTGAGAAGTTTGACTATCTTAAGAATATGGGAAATGGTGACTGTGGGATCAAGGAGAATTATTTAATATGAAACCATCCTGCTTTGGGGGGCAGACACATACACAGTATGGACTTACCTACCCTATATCCCTATTTCTTTTAATATCAAGTCAGACCCTCCACTACTTATTTTGGTCCCTTCTTAGTCCCTCTCCCTCCCTGCACATTGGTTTTATTCACTGGTGAAATGTAAGAGGTCTGGTGCATACCAAATCAGTCCTCCTGTGATTTTAATTTTATTTCCAGCTCATATTTTTATTTCTTCAAAGCTAAGTGTTTTTCTCCTGTGGAACATCCTTGCCTTTGCCCGAAGTCTTGGGCTGTGTTCTTTATTTGGATGTAACCACTGGGAGTCAATTTGGAGCTTTTTATTGCATTTTGAGAAAGGGAAACTAGTTTGCCAGCATTATTTCTAGTTCTTAAAATTCAAAGCAGTTTGTTAGTCCCCCCCCCCCCCCTTTTTTCAAGACAGAGTTGATTTCAGTTTATAACTGGGCTTCTTCATACTGCATCTCAGTGACTAATACCATAAGATGGATTTCTTTTTTTTCCTTCTTGAAGTGGGTTTCAAATCCCCAAAGAATTTACAGGAGGGGAAAAATACTTTAATTGAAAGTAAGAGAAAACAAAACAAAATAAAAAGCATGAGGGCTGACAAAAATATCATTTCTAATGAAACTGAATTCCACTACTGCAGATGGTTTTGAAGAGGCAGGATTACCTAAAGATAGAAGAAAAACAAAACAAAACAAAACAAAACTCTGGTTTCCTCTAAGTGTCTTTGTAATGTGTTTTTCTTTCTTTAAAAAAAATGTGCTTATGATTGAGCTGGCCTTTTATTGAGTGTGTATATGGTCTCAAAGCATGCAGATATATACCAATAGATAGGCATTGTGATATCACAAAAAAGAATATTGACCTGAGAATCATTAATCTTGGTTTCAAACCCTGTCTCTGCCACTTAGTAGCTTTGCACAGTTACCTATTTTTTTTTTTGAATCTTGTTTTCCTTATCTGTAAAATATGAGTAGTAATAATACTGCTTCATTGTTACAAAGAACTATATCAATGTAAGCTATTATCATTGATCTAATCATGAAAAACTGAATTAGTTTCTGACTCACTTTTAACTTAGAACTGTCTTTAAAAAATATCTTGAAAGTACATCATAAAGGCATGAAGACGATCCTGAGTTCTCAATGACTTTGTCAGGAGAGTGAGAATTTTAGTGTTACAAAGTCGTGAATATTTTAGTCAGAGAGATTATCAAAGACTGGTATAAAGGGATTGTAATTGTTGAAAATTTAGAAGAAATATTCAAATGACCTGGTCAGTGGTATCAAACTTAAATAGAAATGGATGCCTGCAGTTGCAGATTGACTGAGAAAACCATGTATTAACATTATCTATGATATATGGTATGTTTTTTAAATTTTGGTAAACATTTCTCAGTTATATTTTAATCTGCTTCTGCCCATATTTGGCAGGTTTGCCACCTTGACTCCTTTGACCTAGTACATTAGTACTTACATTAGTAATGTCACAATTGCATAGTTATAATGCAGAATGATTTACTATAGAGCAAGGTAGATTTTTTTTTCTCTAAAGACTTAGGGAGCAGCTAGGTTGGGCAGTGGATAGAGTACTAGTCCTGAAGTCAGGAAGACCTGAGTTCAAATCTGGTCTCAAACACTTAACACTGCTTAGCTGTGTGACCCTGGGCAAGTCATTTAACCCCAATTGCCTCAGCAAAAACAAACAAACAACAATAACCAAAAAAAAAAAAAAACAACTTAGAAAGTCAACCATCTTTTACCTTCCCTTTCTCCCATGAGCATATGTAACCACATTTGATTAATTTCTTAGGCTTTTTATTCAACTCATGGTAGTCTCCCCTGTCTCCTACTTCCTTACCTTTTTCCTTTCTCCTTATGTACTTCTGAATTAATATCTTCTCCCTTTGTTACTTTGGTAATAGATCTATTGGGCATTATTATCTTTTGTTCTTCATTATTGACTATCTGGGTGTCATCATAATTCTTTGCAGTTAAATCTGTGGTACTTTTGTACATAGTAATACTTAAATACTTTTTCATTCATTCATTTATTCATTCACTTACTCTTCATCTCCCCTTCCTTTCCTCTTACTCCTCCCCTTCTCCTTTTCTCTTCTCTATCCTCCTTTTCTTCTCTCCCCCTTCCTCTAAAGCTTCTCTTAGTTTACTTCTGTCCATCTTACTTAGAAGGTAAGTGGCTGTCAGGAGTTTCCCTAGTAAAGATGAACAACAAACAAATAAACCAAACCAAACCTCTATTTTGTGTATTCCTTACTTTAGGAAAATTCAATATGTTCAATGGCAATCTGAACTTACTATAAAATTTTTAAAAGCTAATTATTCACTTTACAAAAGATTTTCATTACTGGATTATTTAAATCACTAGCTCCCCAGTGCACCTGACAATGAATTAATTTATATAAATTCAGATTACTTTTCCTTTTTCAGGACCAGAACTATTGGGTACATGAAAGACAGCATAGAGGAATAGCCCTGAGGTCATGAAGACAAGTTCAAGTGCTACCTGTGAAACATATTAGCCAAGTGACTAATGGCAAGTCATTTAACCTTTCAAAACCCCTGAATAACTTTAAAAAGATTTTCTTTATTTTATTCTTAATTTAATAAAACAAATATTTCCATAATATAGTAAAGTAGAAAAATGATTATATATGAAACTGCAAATCTATTAATGTATAACTTGCTATTCCTTTTAAATATGTATATATATACATATACATATATATAAAGTTATCAAGAAACTTTCTTTTTTCCCTTCCCTTCTCTTCTCCCCCAAAATGGCTATCATTAGAACAAATATGAGTGTGTATGTATGTGTGTGTGTATATATATATGTATGTATATATATATATATTAATAATTATATATTAAACCATTTTATGCATCTATCAGTTCTTTCTCTGGATACAGATGGCATCTTCCTTCATATATTCTTTGTAGTTAATTTGGGTATTTTTAATAGTCTTAATATATACTTAGAATATTCTCTTAAGAATATAAACTATGGATGTATTAGCTATCTTCATTGGTAAAGCAAGTTTCTACACTGGGAGGTCCTGGCACCCGATGAAATCATCAGTGAGGACTAAACTATATACATCTGTGACTTTAACTTCAGATGGAAAAATTGAAGCATGTCTTCAGGAAAGACATTGATGGCAGGGTAGCTTGTGCTGAGGAGTGAAGGGAAGTAGTTTGCAATATTTGCCCAAGGTGCAAAAAAAAATCCCAGTTACATTTCTGGAAATTAAAGATTAGGACAATTCAACAATTATTTTAAAAGTGCTGAGACACTAGATTAGGTGCTAGAAAATAGTGTATTATTTAAAGTAGTGGCTGGAATACTTGAATACAAACCATGGCCATCTCACTATCTTCCTGTTGTCATTAACTAACCTATTTGTCCCTAACTAAACCAGCATCCTTCATCCTAGATCTAAGACCTAAACTTCTATGCCACAGTCTTCCTGAATGCATTCTCCAGAAGATGAGGAAATTAATCCACTCATCTTTGGAACTCCTTAGGTCCTAATTCAGCTGATTGGTAACAGACCCTTGAAAGCTAGCCTCCGTGACTCATTCTATTTACCTTTGACTATATATATACTAACCCATGACTCAGTTTTACATCCCATCTAGCTATTGACCATCTCTCCATCTGCCTGTCCTGAACTCCCTACCTTAAATAACTCTTATTTGAATATAAACTCCTTACAAGTAGGTACTTCCCTTCCCCCTCCTTCCCTTTCTGCTTTTTCCCTCCTTTTCTCCCTCCTTCTGTTCCTTCCTTCTTCCTCATTTCCTCCCTCTCTCCCCCCTCTCTTTTTCTTTCTTTCCTTCCTTACCTTTTTCTTACCTCTATCCTTCCTTTATCTTTTAGTCCTTTGACTCTTTCTCCCTTTACTTGATGTTTTCCCTAATCACCTTCTATCACTCTACTCTTTATACCTTTGCATTTCAGTCTTAATAAAAAAAAAATCCATACAATAAAACCTTACAAAGTCTTTTGATAAATTCAGCTCATGAACATAGTCAAACATGTCTGGGTAGAATTCTTGGGCTTTGTTAGGGATGGGTTAAGGACTGATGGGTGTGAGAGAAGTCACATCATTTTTTTCACCACTTGGACAACATGCCCCTCTCTTTGGCTTTGCTTTTGTGCACAGGCTTACAAGCTTGTTAAGAGAGTCACACATGGCCCCCAAATAATTGCAACCTCCACATTAAAGTTTATTGCTCAATTCAATGAGGAATGAAATGAAAACTACAGAATTAAGAGACGGACCACAAGTCTTTTTACTAAGCAGTAAAATTTACCCAGGGTTACAGTATTGTGGAATTTCAAAATTTTTAGTATTTCAGACAAGGTCCCCCAATTGAGCAGCAGCATCCTTACCAATGGGGAAAAGGGAATGGGAAAGGGAAAAAATTGTATAATAGCTACTGTATGCCAGGTACTGTCCTAACTTTTTTTTTTT
>JAJPUD010005055.1:138185-157576 GCA_023553655.1 Myrmecobius fasciatus | reverse complement strand
AGCTTCTCTGGTTTCAACTCCACAGCATCTCTGGTTCATGTCACCTCTGCAGAATCTCTGATCCATTTCACCTCTGCAGCATCTCTCATCTATGCCACCTCTGCAGTATATCTGGTCCCTTTCACCTCCATGGCATCTCTGGGCCATGACACTTCTGTAGTATTTCTGGTCCATTTCATCTCTGAACCATCTCTGGTCCATTTCACCTCTGCAGCACCTCTGGTCCATTTCATCTCTGCTCCATCTCTTGTTCATTTCACCTCCACACCATCTTTAGTTCATATCACATCTCCAGTTTCTCTGGTCCCTTTCATCTCCATAGTATCTCTGAGCCATGACACTTGCTGTCGTATTTCTGGTCCAATTCATATTTGCACCATTTCTGGTCCATTTTACCACTGCAGCTTCTCTGATCCATTTCCCCTCTGCACCACCTTTGGTCCATATCACCTCTGCATCATCTCTGGTTGATTTCACTTCTGGTCCATTTCATGTTTCCAGAATCTCTAGGCCTATTTCAACCTCTGCAGCATCTCTGGTCCATGTCACCTCTGCAGCATCTCTGGTCCATTTCATCTCTTCAGCATCTCTGGTCCCTTTCATTTCCATAGCATCTGTGGTCCATGCCACCTCTGTAGCATTTCTCCCTATGTTACCTTCCTGGTTCAGGCCCTTATCACCTCACTACCACTGGATGGTAATAGGGGCTGGTATCAGGGGATGGGTCTGCTTCCCTCCCTCCAGTCTCCAGTCCATTCCTCATTCCACTAAAGTGATTTCCCTAAAGCAGAGATCTGAGAGATCACTCTCCACCCCCACTCAATTCAAGTGTATTCTTATATTTTCTAGGAGTAAACACATAATGCTGTTTGGCATTAAAAGCTCTTAATCCAGCACAGTTTTACACCTCACTCCCTGACAGTACTCTTCAGTGGCTGTTCCATTTCTCCATTCAGTGCCCTGGAATGCTTTCCCTCCTCCACTCTACTCATCTCCCTGGCTTCCTTTAAGTCCTAATTAAACTCCCAGCTTCTACAGAAATCCTTCCAGGGCTTTCCCTGTGTTAATGACTTCCTATTACTCTGGAGATTACTTGCAGGCTGTCTCCCCCTTCAGACTGTGATGTCAGGGACCATCTTTAGTCTTTTTGTATCCCCAGCATTTAGCACAGTGATTGGCAAATAGATGTTTAATGTTCTAAGTATTTGGTTACTGATCTTGGCTTAGTGTAGCAGTTTCAGGATACTAAGTTTTAAAAGAGTCAGAGCAGTATGAGAACCCAAGAACAAGAAAAATGTCCTCAGAGTTGAGAGGAAGCTTTAGGGGAGCCCCCAAGGAAGGAACATCAGGTGGTCTGGAGGCTCCGAAAGGAAGAGAAAGGGATTGTTCTCACATGTCTATCATTATAGATGCTGCTGAAGGGGATAGTTTCTAGGAGAAATACAGTAATCCACTGATGATTCAAAGAGATCCTTTGTGGAAAACAAATTTCAAAACCTCCACATCAAAGAGAAACTCTTGCAAGAAACAAAAACAAAAACAAAAAAACAAAAAACCCAATTCAAATATGCTGGGGCTACAGTTAGAATTGTGTAGGACTTAGCAGCAGCCATAATAAAAGACCTCAGCTTCTGGAATCATATACACTGGCAATGAAAAGAACCAGGCCTGTGGCCAAAAATATATTCAGCAAAATTATCCATAATATCAAAAAAGAAAATGGACTTATAGATTTTCAGTACTTTCAACCAAACCTGAACTCAAAAATTTTTATAAGATCCAATATCAAAGATCAGTTTCAAGGAACTTAACATGGACCAATTGTTTATGTTTTGAAACATGGAAATGTGTATCATATGCTTAAGATTCACATCAACAATTGGCAAGCTCCAAAGAAAGGTTGGGGTAGAATTAAGATAAAAATATTAATAATCTACAAAGTGCAGAGGGAGAATAGACATGGAAGCTAAAATTAGAGGGGGGAGGAGGGTTCATAGTTCTGAAAACCTCCTCACATTGAAAATGGGTTAAATCCCACTTAGCCTCCCAAATCTATAAATAGAGAAGGATGGAGAAAAAGAGGGATCCATGGGTGGGGAGGAAGATAAAAAATAGCAAAACATGTTAAGGAGAATTAAAAAGTTAGCCAGGATAGCTAACATGTGTGTGTGGGGAAACGGTGTGTGTGTGTATTTATCTATCTATCTATCTATCTATCTATAAGATATAATACATCTCAGTGCTGGGCACGTGACAATGTTCTGTTTTGTGTTCCATTCTGTCTTTTTTTTTAGTTAAAAAATGATGAGCAGTCTGATTTCACAAAAGCCTGGAGAGACTTAACATTAACTGATGCTGAATGAAATGAGCAGAACTAGGAGAGCATTGTACACAGCAACAATCAGATTCTGGGATCATTCGACTGTGCTGGACTTGGCTCTTTTCAGCAGTGAGGTTGATTCAAGGCAATTCCAATCGATTTAGGAAGAGGCATCTATAGAGAGAACATTATGGAGCCTGAGTATCCGTCAAAGCCGAGTATTTTCACCTTTTTTTGGTTGCCGTTTCCTCCCTCAGTTCCCCCCTTTTGATCTGATTTTTCTTGGCCAGCATGACAAGCATGGAAATATTTAGAAGTGCTTGAGATCTTGGGGGGGGGGGGTGGAGAAAAATTTGGAACACAAGGTTTTGCAAAGGTTAAGTGCTGAAAACTATCTTTGCATGTATTTGGGAAAATAATAAAACACTTTAGGCTCTTTGTGCTTAGGATGGAGTTAGAAGTACCCTCAGAATAAAGAACCAGCCCCACCCATTGGGGCCATGGATAAAACAGCAATCCAGTCACTGGTCAGATGAGTGGTGTTTGAGTACAGGAAGGAAAGGCTCTGGACACCACACCCAAAAAAAGGTCCCAGAGCACATACATCACCCCACTCAGACGCCCAGGATGCTCCGTGAGGGTAGGTAGACACTTTGGTCCCTTTTGGTCAATGCATCCCTTGTGTATCAGACAGTGGCTAGCACCTTGTAGGTGTCTGATAAATGTTTGTATTCAACTGCTTGGCTAATTTCATTAGGGAAGGGACCTGGGTCCCAGAGAAGGGAAAAGTCTGCCAGAGCTCAGTCTGTAAGGTTCAGAACCAGAATCCTCTTAAGAGGTTATTTAGTGAGATTAAGTCAAAGCAAGAACTACTTACCCAGCCCTTCCTTTGTGCCAGACCCAAAGGCTCCCCACTCCCACTCTGGTTGGTCGTTGCCCTTTGTTCTTGAAGAGGACCAAAATGACATCACTGCAATAGTCCAGTGACAGCGTGTCCGATTGTGACCGATCAGACCAATACGAGTTCCGAATGCTCTGTCACAGTCGGATACAAACAGTCCATACGAACACTTGGGGAGCTTCTCATGGTTCTTTTGGCTAATTCCCTTCTGCCTTGCTCACAGAGTGCAGCCCCTTCTCTGAGGGACGCCATGCTGGCTGGTCCCATGTCATACAATGGATCCTAAGTGCTTCAGAGGGTCCTTAGATTGCTTTTCCTGACTGCCGTGGGGTCACCTGCCCTGTGTGAGCTCTCTGTACAGAAGGGGGCTATGTGGGGCACCGAACCCCAACTCTGCCATTTGGTAGCTATGGGAAGCTCTGAGTCTCCCCCGCCCCCACCTAAGATAATCCTGTTAAGATAATTGTGTTAAGAAAGCCCTTTGTGGGGCAGCTAGATAGCACAGTGGAGGGAGCACCAGCTCTGGATTTAGGATTCAAGTTCAAACATGGCCTGAGATACTTAACACTTCCTAGCTGTGTGACCCCTGCTAAGTCACCAAATTCAAACATCCCCCCCCAAAAAAGTCCTTTGGACACCCGGAAGACATGCTGTGGGCTGCTAGAGACACCCCCACCATAAATAGCCAAGCTTCCCCTTTTCTTTGTACAAAAGTTTGCTCTAACATTCACCTGAGAAGGGGATTCCCTCAGCCCAAAAGACTCGGTGTCAGACTGGCTTGGACCGCCCAGAACATGGAGGCCTTCCATGGAGGCCCGGGAGCTAGCAGGCTGCTGGGGGCTTCTGAGGCTCCAGAAAGACGTTTCACAAGAGACCCAGGAGGCAGGTACCTGCCACCTGGCTCACAGGTCTCTTCCACAAGCCCTGCATGGGGTAGTTGGAGCTCTTGACTCCCACTTACACCATAATCACTTTCTCTCCCCCACAGTGAACCACCTCATTGCCCGCCCTTCCTTTTGGGGCATCTGAGAAGCCCAAGCTTGCTGCCAGTTTACGGTGGAAAGGACCCTACTCTCCAGCTTTGCCTCCTGGGTCTCACTTTCCTTATCTGTAAAATGTGACAGTTCCCAGCGCCCGCTCCCCCTCTCCCAACCTCCCATTAGGTCTTCTTTTCATTATTTCAAGTGCTCCCTCCCACTAAGGGCCAGAGGCGCTTTTCCCACCCTCTTCCCAGTCTTTCTCCCCAGCCTTTTTGTGTCCTGCCCCCCAGCTTCCCTTTCTGGACATCCACCCCTCTCCTGAGCTGCTAAGTGGGAGATGGGGGGGTGAGTATAAAGGAGGCAGGAGCCATGGGAGGGAGGGCCAGGAAGGCCAGAGAAACAAGGGTCATTCCTGCTTCTCACCCCCGGGCAGCGTAGGTGGGTCCTGTCCTCTGCGCCTCAGCAGCCCCAGACCCAGCTTTGGCCCTGAACCCCCCTCCTCTTCTGGGAGTCTGGAGAGGGCAAAGCTGGACTTCGGTTTTCCAGACATCCCCTTAAGGGCCCCGGTGGAGAACCAAAGATTTCAGCAGCCACGGTACCGCCGTCCTTTCCTTTCCATGGAGACCTGAGCCTCGAGTTCAAAGCTGCTCCGAAGTCAGGGACCGTCCCAAGGGGCCGCGTCAGCCCGCTCCTCGCGTGTGAATTCTCTGGGCTGGGCCGGGTGTCCGGACAAAAGCTCCGTCACAGTCATCCCACGCTAAGGTTTCTTTCCTGGGTGAGTCCTCTCATGTCGATGAAGGCGCGTCCTGCAGGTGAAGGAGCTCACGGGACCCTCTGACGTTCTGTCAGGGAACATCCCACACTCGGCACACTGACAGGGTATCCCTCCGTTATGGACCCTCTGGTGCTGAGGGCGGTGGGCTCCAGGAAAAGGCCTTTCTGCACTCAGCACAAGCCCAGGGCTTCTCAACGCCTGGATTCTCCTGTGTTCGTTAAGGAACGAGCTCAGGGTGAAGCTTTTCCCACACTCTCCACAGCCCAATGGCCGCTCTCCTCTGCTGCTCGCTAAGGGACCTGTCCTGACTGAAGCTTTTCCCACAGCAGTCCCAAAGATGGGGCTTCTGCCCAGCAGGAGGTCCAGTCTCTGCCGGCGTGAAGGCTCTCCCACGTGCCCGGCCCTCATTGTCCCCATCGCGTTCTCTGATGTAGAGCAGGAGAGGGGTTCAGACCGACCCTGAGAGGGTTTCCCAGAGTGAGGGAGGAGGCAGGGAGGAAGGCTCTCCCACATTTCTCACAAGCACCAGATCTGTCAGTGTGAATGCCCCCGGGCTGATCCAGGGAAGAGCTTTCACTCATACCTGCCCACATGCCCTTTCTGCCCGCTCTGTGTTTTACTGCCCTGGGCCAAGTCCAAGGAGTGCCCACAGGCTCTTCCCCCCTTGGTGGACCAACGAGCCTCATCCCCACCTGAAACACCTGATGTTTAACTCGGTCTCTCTCTTGTCCTCCATCACCCCACTGGGGTCTCTCTGCTGGCAGAACTCTCCATGGTGGGATGGGTAGGGGCAGGGGCCGGCAGGCAGCCCCCTCCGCAGGGGATTGTGTTCAGAGCGCACCTCGACACTTGCTTGCCCGCAGTCCCATAAGCCAGCAACTGCGGTCCTCTGCCTTATCAATCCTTGTGACAAGGGGACTTCAGGTTCTGGGTATGGCTTCCTGGTCTCAGGTCTAGCTGCCCAGTCTGTAAGACACTGATAATGTCACCTGTTCCTACCCAGTGGGGCTGAAGGGATGGAACCAGCCCCAATACCTGGAGGGGAGCTTGGCCTGGAAGCAGTGGGAGAGAGCCTTGAGGGCAGGGATAGACAAGGACTTCTCAGGAGCCAGGACTCCTGGAGGGAGGGACCTGGGGGACCTGCCCCTGCCCCAGGAGACAGGAGCTCAGCAGCCAAAGATGGGCTTGCCTTCAGGGAAGCTGTTCTAATTTGGGGATGGATGGACGTGGAGGAAGGGCAGACCCCAAGGAGCTGCCTGATGAACAACTGTCCCCTTCTCAGGAACCCATGGGAAGACTTGCTGGGGGCTCTCTCTGTCCCTGCTGGCTGGCTGTGCCCGAGGAAGCTGGCTCTCCCGCCCTCACCTGGCCAGGTGCCTTGGAGAACTTCATCCTCTTTCCTCCAGGGCTCTTCCCCTCACTCCAGGCTGGAGTTCTCCTTTGGGTTGGGAATCTAAGCCCAGCTGGGGGAGGGGGGAAGAAATGCTTTGTTCAGGACTGTCACCACGTGGAGGACAAGGGGGAACTCAGTGGAGGACAAGGGGGAGCTCAGGGCCAGGGCCCCTGGGGTGGGAGGGAGCCCAGCCATGGGCTGGGGGACTCAGGCAGCAATTCTGAGTCTGCAGACTCCCCCTCAGCGAGGGCAGATCCCCTCCACAGAGACTCCCCGGGCCTCCCAGAAATGGGGGTGAATCCCCACTGACAACGGAGGTGGTAAAAGGGCAGGGGGTTGCATTCTAGCCACAGTAACCTGACTGCGCCTGACCCAGGGAGACCAGGTTCCGGGAGGTCTCCAGCCTCAAGTCCAGATAGAGCCGCCTCTGAGCCCGGCCCAGCCGCCCCCACTCCTCGGGGGTGAAGTCCACGGCCCCTGGAACACGGAGAAAACGCCCATTGGCCGGGGGGTGGGGGGGCAGACGGGCAGAGACCCCTAGGGGCCCTGGAGGTCAGAGTGGGGGGTGGGAATCTGCTCAGAGCTCCCTCCCTGACCTCTAGTCTCCGGCCAGGTTTGGGCTGAAATGCTCTCTGGAAGCCCCAGCTAAAATCCCCTTTTCGGGGGACCTTCCCAGACCCCCGTCTTATTTGTCCCGGCCAAAGCTAGAACTCTATTTGTTGGTATAAACTGTCTCCTCCCCCTGACTGTAGCAAGTTCAAGGTTAACTAGGGCCTCTCCCCTTTGTGGAAGGGGTCCCAAGGGAGACGGGCGGGGCCAATTCACCAGGCCAGGCCTAGGATCCATCCCCTTCTGAGGGGCAGGGGACCCCCCTGGCGGATCAGCCGGGGGCGGGGCAGGTGCTGGGACGAGGGAATAAAGAGGGGTCCGGTACCCAAACTGCCTTCTCCCCCTCCCCCAACCCTGGGTAACTACGATCTCCCTGAGGGCAGCCAGGCACACAGCAGGCGCTTCCTAAATGCAGACCGTTGGTTTGGTGACAGACATCTCTAAAGACCACTCTCTGTTCCCTTTGGGGCTTCGCTTTCCCCTTAAGGATCGCCAGCCATTTTCTGAGCTCGGGTAAGACTCCCACCGGGACAGAGAAGCGCAAGAGTAAACCGGCCTCCTGCCTAAGGAGTGACGCCATCGGACCCCTTCTCCAGGGACAGCCGCTGGGCCCCGCCCCACCGTTGGATCCTGACGCCACGCACCCAGGCCCCGCCCACTAGCTCCCCACCGGGCGCGCCCCGAGGCGGAGTCCCGGGATGCGGACAGCGGTTCCGCACGCCCCTAAATAGAGGACCAACGGTCCGACTAGCGTCCGCCTCTGCGCGCGCACCTGCGCCCACAGCTCCGGT
Organism: Myrmecobius fasciatus; assembly: GCA_023553655.1. Taxonomy (NCBI): domain Eukaryota; kingdom Metazoa; phylum Chordata; class Mammalia; order Dasyuromorphia; family Myrmecobiidae; genus Myrmecobius; species Myrmecobius fasciatus. The sequence continues at coordinate 149,807 of JAJPUD010005055.1, read as the reverse complement.
CCGGGCTGCGCGTTCAGGGTAACTCAAGCTTCGCGCCAGTGCCGGCTCCTCAGTGCGCCTGCGCGGCCAGCTTCGCTCCTGGGGGCCGTTTTCTCACCTGCCTTCTTCGGAGAACGAACTCTCGAGTACACATTGCGCCTGCGCACCCAGCCAGCCCACGCCGCTAAGGAGGAGGGGTCAGGGATTAAGCTAGGAGGAGGGACTAAGAGAAGAGGGAAGATACGAGAGAGGCAGGCTGGTTGTAAGGGAGGAGCTGAATAAAAAACTGCTATATTTCATCCTCCTCTGGCTTGACTGTGCTGGGGATGCGCACCGAAGCCTGGGAAGAGGTGAGATCCCGCTGCCCTTAGGCACAATACCTAGCAGGCTAGGACTGTCATCGGTAGGGGGCCAGAACTTTCCCCACAAGGCAGAGACTTAAGTCCCATCCTGGAAGGAGGCCACTGATAATGGGAGAAAGTCCTGTAGCTACACTTTTTCTTACACTAAAACAATCGGATACAAAGACGCTGCCCAGCAATTGGGGAATTTCTAAACAAGGTGTGTCCATGAATATCAGGGGATGGGACTGATGTGTGTGATCAGCACAGAGAAGCCTAGGAAAGCATGAACTCACAGAGAAAGTCAATAGAGCCAAGAAAATGATGCACACAGCGATAACAAGATGGAAAGAACCACCATAAAAAATGCAAAGTTAATGCTTCCATCATCTACCCATCCCTCTGAGGTCAGAGGTTGGAGGTCACAGGGATTTCTGGCTGTATACACTTTGACTTCTTTGTTGTATTGATCAATGATGCTGATTTTCCCCTTTTGCTAAACATACTATTTGTTAAGTGGGATGGTTTTCTGGGAGGCAGAAGGAAAGGAATATTGGGGGAAACTAAAGTGATACAAAAAAAAATCAACAAAAACATTCAAAAAGGAGGGGCCTCCAGTCAATCACCAGCATTATTTAAATGCCTACTGTGTACCAGGCACTATAGGAATCGAATTAAGAATAGAAAGGCAAAAGAGAGTCCCTGCTCTCAAAATGAACGAACACACAATTATGTAAAAACAGACTTGCTGGATTGGATCCATTGGAAATAATCTCACAGGGAAGAGTACTTGTAGCTGAAAGAACTAGGAAGAAGGTAGGACTGAGAGAGAAGTGAAGAGGGAAAGCCTGGGGGATGGCCAGAGAGAATTCTGGGAGCCAAGAGATGGAGGGCTTCACCAGAAAGCCAGACTGAGAAGGAGCAGTCAGAGAAGTAGGAGGAAAACCTGCAGGGAGGCTTGTAGAATGTGTCAATGAGGTCCCTCTAATGGTAGAAAGCTGCAGGGGCTGCTCCTTGCTTCTGGGAGAGTCACAATGATGCATAAAGAATATCTGTCCCTGGCTCCCATCAGCCAAGCTCCTGGTGATGATGAAGCGATAGCTGGAGAGGCTGTCAGCTCCATGTTTCCCCTTTGTCTCCCAGCTTTTGGAGAAGCCCAATGACCGTTGTCTCCCAATGATGAGTGAAGCCACCAATCTTATGAGTTTATAAGGTCTGGAGTATGTCTCAGTGTCCTGGGGTGAACAGAAAAGAAAGGAGACACCTTTTAGAGTGATTTTTTGGGCCCCAGGACAAGGACTTACCTGGTAGTAGGTCAGTCAATGGGCATTTGTGAAGCTCTTTTTTCTTCTTCCCCTCCCTTCCCTCTGTCATGTCCACAGAGATATCATGCCCTTACCTGCAGGTGCTCCACCCAAAGTTAAGGACATTTCCATTGCTGAACCCTCATGGGATAACTTAAGCCCATGTCTTAAGTCCAAATCCCTCTGGCTTTTATAGAGTGACCAACAAGAGGTCCCAGGTCAAGCCCGCTTGGTCATTGTTGGGATCCTCAGAGGGCTCAGAGGGCGTGTAAATAGCAAGAATTGCTGTTGAGGCCAGAAATGCCCATTTGTGCTGGGTAGAAGAGGACATTCTCCGCCTCGTTCCTTACCTAGCCTTAATCATTGAGTGGGCATTCCCTCAATCAGAGACCCGTTTCCATCTCTGGGAGTCCACGATCTGCCTCTATCCTGTAGAGCCCGGAGACAGCTTCCTTTCAGTGTATTTGTTTGCCCATTCTCTTCCCTATTAGATTATGGCTTCTCAAGGGCAAGGACTCTTTGTATCCCCCAGTTTAACACTGTACTTGGCACAGTTGCTGAAGAGGACATCTACTGTCCTCGAGGTGGCGAGGGATGGGCTTGAGGGCACAAGTGGAACTGGCAGCAGAAGACACTTTCCTCTGAGAAGAGGACAAAGGATATGATGGTGGCAACTGGAGGAAGGTCAAGGGTGGGGGAGGGAGAGGAGAGAAGGGGAGGAAGCATGGCCCCGATTGTTGAGTGAAATAGGAGACAAGGCCGGCTGGGCAGGGTCCCTGAGAAGGGACCCGAGGTTTGGCCCTGCTGTTCCTATGAGTGATGGCACAGACGGGAGAGGGATCCGGTCTTGGGGCTCAGCGGTGGACCGTCTCCCATTTGTGTTCGGAAGCAGGATAAAAGAGAGCTGATGAGGGCTGGGGGCTGGGAAGCAACCAGGGAGCCAGGAGGTGGGAGCCGATGGGGACATAAAGAGTGCAGAGGGACAAGACCCAAGACTAAACCCTGAGGACACTCCCCACCCCCTCGTGGGGGCAGAAGATGCATGATGCGTTGGGAGCAGCCAGAGAGAGCAAGACGGCCTTAATCTCCCCCAGGGGTCCTTCCCTCTGCTTAGTCTTCCTGCTCAGCTGGATCCCCCCTCCCCCAGATCTCTCCTGTGCCACAGCCCCTGCATTAGCCTCAGTAGAGACAAACCCAACTAAGGCAGATGCAAGCCTGGCCCCGAGGTACAAGGTGGGGGGAAGGGGGTACAGGGGGCCTGTTCTTCCTCCTCACTCTGCTCCCAGGACTCTCTTCCTGTCAGGGGCCCCTCCTGAGGTGAGCCCCCTGCCCAGGAGATTCATCCCGTTTATAAGGCTTCTCTCCAGTGTGAGTCCTTTGACGTTGAATAAGGCTGGAGCACTGACTGGAGCACTGACTGGAGGCTTTCCCACATGAGAAAATTTCTTCCAGTGTGAATGAGAGCTGGGGGGGATCTCTGAGTGCTCATCCCCAATGAGGGCGTAGGGGATCTCTGAGCACTGTCAGTCAATGAGAGCTGGGGGGTTCTCTGAGTACTTTTAGCCTCAATGAGAGCTGGGGGGATCTCTGAGCACTGTTAGACCCAGTGAGAACTGGGGGACTCTATGCACTTTTAGCTTCAATGAAAATGTGTGTGGGGAGAATCTGAGCACTGTTAGACTCAGTGAGAGTTGGGGGGGGATCTCTTAGCACTTTTAACCTCAATGAGAGCTGGGGGGGAATCTCTGAGCACTGTTAGCCTGAGTAGGAGTGTGTGTGTGGGGAATCTCTGAGCATTGTCAGAGTCAGTGAGAGCTGGGGAGACTCTCTGAGCACTGTCAGAGTGAGAGCTGGAGGATCTCTGAGCGATCTTGGATCGGGTGAGAACGCGGGAGGGAAGCCGGGGCGGGACTAGAGGATTCCCAACCGCTCCCGAAGTTGCCTTTGACTCTGGGTTGGCAGAGCTGGAGAAGAGTCACCCCGGTGGTTGCCATGGAGACAGAATGCCCTTTCGCCGGGTGGTCGGCTTTTAGGAAGAGACAGGGGAGGACTCAGGTGCGGCTTATGATTGGACAGCTCGTGGGAAGGTCCCGCCCCCGCTCGGCGTGGGGTGGGCCTCTGGAGGGACTCAGTACGCAAGCGCACTGTGCTCCTGGCGGCCGGGGATGCGCGCGTTTTGGCCCTGTCCCTGTCAGGCCGTCCCGGTCAGGCCGTTCCCCGGCGGCCCTTGCGTGCCTGGCCCCCCGCACCCCGGGGCAGCGCCTTCGGAGCCGGTACGTACGGACCCCGGCGTCTCTGAACCCCGATTCTTTTGGCTAGTGCTTAACCTTCGGGGCATGGGTAGGGGAGGAGCCCCATCGCCCGGGGAGGGGATGACGTCACTCGTTGCCGGAGCGGGCTCGTGCCTGGAGATGACGTCACCTGTTGCTAGGGCCCTGAAGCTGGGGCCTTGGGCGCCCGCAGGAGAGGGGCGGGGCCCTGATAGCGAGGGGCAGGGAGGGAGGAGGGATGGCGACGTCTCCAGGCTTTGGGGCTCGTCTCCAGTCTTTGGGGCTCGGCTGGTCTCCAATGCCCGACCGCACATCAGGTGCTTAATGTGCCCTTCCCAGGTCTTAATGCGCGCCTCCTCCGGAGAGTGCCGGGCCCCGGGAGCCCGAGCAGCTGGTGCCCTCTGACCCTCAGTCTCCTCTGGTGGACCCCGGGACAGTAAGCCCGCCTTGTTCCTTGGCAGTAGAGGGGAGAACCATGCCGTAGATCCCGGGGTTCTCAGTGCCCTCCCTCCCTTCCCCTCCCTCCGCCCTCCTCCCTGGGCATATGTGACCCTGCCCTCCCCCGGGACACTGCAGGCTCCTTGTGCGGTCCTTCGGCCTTCTCTGCCCACGAAGCCCTTACTTCTCTCTGATCAGCTCCAGCTGACCCCGGCCTCTGTCCAAGGTACTGGACAGAGACAGGCTGGGCTGTTTTTCTGCATGACCTCCCCCTCCTCTCCTCTGACACTGCCCCCCATCCCCTGGCCCCCTCTTCTTCTCTGACACTGTCCCCCCATCCCCTGGCCCCCTCCTCTCCTCTGACACTGTCCCCCCATCCCTTGGCCCCCTCCTCTCCTCTGACACTGCCCCCCCATCTCCTGCCCCCCTCCTCTCCTCTGACACTGTTCCCCCATCCCCTGGCCCCCTCCTCTCCTCTGACACTGTCCCCCCATCCCTTGGCCCCCTCCTCTCTTCTGACACTGTTCCGACATCCCCTGGCCCCCTCCTCTCTTCTGACACTACCTCCCCACAGGCCCCCATGCCCTGGTTCCCTCCTCTCCTCTGACACTGTCCCCACATCCCCTGGCCCCCTCCTTTCTTCTGACACTGTCCCCACATCCCCTGGCCCCCTCCTTTCTTCTGACACCACCTCCCCACAGGCCCCCATCTCCTGGCCCCCTCCTCTCCTGTGACACTGCCCTCTCCCTTCCTCCCAGACCGTTATCACTTTACACCCAGACAACTATAGTAGCTATTGGGGGTGGGTTTCTGCCCCCTCCAGTTTGTCCCCCATCCACCCACCAAAGCTTTCCCAGTATGACTGGTCTTCATTCGAGTAACTAAGTGCTCCCTCCTTGATATTTAGAGCTGCTCTCCCTTCTCCCAGCTCCCGATGCCTCACAGGCCAGGGGTGACTTGTTTTTATATCATAGGAGCAAGGCACACAGTAGGCACTTAATAAATGTATGTGGGTGTATTCACTGATGATGTCTCTGTACTTCTGCCCACAGCAGCCACCCTGAAAGGCACAGAACCCCAGGGTGTGTGAACCCCCAGAAGTAAGCAGAGTAGCCAGCCAAGACCCTGGACCCTGGGACTGCTTGAAGATTGATTCCCCCACTGAGGGTGGCTCCCCAATGCTGGAGGAGGGGGGTAAGAAGGGAATTTTAGGGTTGGTCCCCGGCAGGTTCCCTCTTCTGCTTGAGCCGACCTCCAGGATCTCCAGGAGGCCTGTGACTCTACAGAGACAAGGAGAAGAGGAAGGGCTCCTGGAAAGAGGGGGCTCCCCTCACTCTGGGAAACTGGTGATAGGTCCTGACCCTCTTCCACTCCCACCTCCCCAACCCCAGGGCATGGAAAGGTCCCTCCATTCTGTGGCAGGGCCTCAGTTTCCCTACCTCTCAGGTCGGGGTGGTCGTTCTGAGGCTGTAGAGATGTGAGTCATCATCTGTTTCCTGTTTGTCTCTTGGGTTGGAGTAGGAGGATTCTCCCTCCCCTGGGGCTAGTAGCAGACCCAGGAGCCTGGGACCCAGAGACAGAGCTTTAGTTTGGGGTCAGAGAACTTGGGATTAGATCCTGGGCCCATTTCTGCCCCATCTTTGCATGCAAGTTTAATCTAGGTGTGGGATTCACATTTCAACAGGTGTAGTCTTAAAGAACAAGTTCATTACTGCTCAGAGCCTTGATTGAAATAAAGGAAGGGGAAGCTCAAAGCATAACAGCCCCAGTGGCCACAATAAAGACCCTATGACTAACAAACAACACACAGCACACACCGCCACCATTAGGCATAAAAGTGATTCACAATTAACAGCCACAGTAGTCACAGTAAAGACCCCCTAACAAACAAATAATGTACAGCAGGCATCATCACCACTACGAGGAAGCACCAACATCTGAGTCTGTGGCTGCACCTATTCTGAGTCTCGAGAGTGAGGCGTCCCTAGGCAAGTTGTCCGAGGCTTTCTAGCTGAGTTCTCAAAGTCCCTTTCCACTGAGGGGTTTTTTTCAGGCTGAGAACAGAGACGGCCCTGCACTAAGTGTTCTCCTTTGTACGTAACCCTTGATTCGGAGCGGCCTTCCAGGTCCCAGGCGCTCCCTCACGAGAGGCCACCAAGGAGAATATGCGTTCGTTCCTTTAGGAGGTTTCTGGGGTACACACAGGCCGGCCATAAAAGCTACTCACTGACTACAGCCCCACAAGGGTGGCTGACCCTTCTTGGTGCTTCCCTGGTGTTCGTCAGATGGCTGCAAGCACGCTCTCATGTATTCAGCATACAGCTACACAAAAGACATGGCCAAGACCCACTTAGGATTTCTTACTCACTAGGGTTCCTTACACCGTGGCCCCAGTGGTTCTTCCCACTGGTGGGGTAGGGCTGTGGCCAGGCTCCCCTATTCTCCCTTAGTACCCCAGAGATGGAGGAAGGAGAGGGAGAGGGGTGGAAAAAGGAGGAGGTGGAGGGGAGGGAGAGGGAGAAAAGGGAGGGGAGGGGCAGGAAAAGAAAGAGGGGGAGAGAGGAGGAGGGGAGGGGCAGGAAAAGGAAGAGGGGGAAAGGAGGGAGAAAGAGAAGAGGGGGTAGAGGAGGACAGCTAGCCACTACTGGGAAGAACTGGTCCCCCAGTGCTGAAGGCACAGCCCATTGGAAGGAGAGAATGTAGGGGGAGAGGAGGAATAGGAGAAGGAAGAAGGGAGAGAAGGGGAATGGGGGACAAAAGGTGAGGAGGGAGGAGACTACTACACAGGCCTGGTTTCCCCCTCATGACTCCTATATCCTCCCCTAGCTCTGCCCACTAAGGGTTCAGCCCCAGCCCAGGAGGAGGAAGAGGAAGAGGAGAGGGGGCAGGATGGAGCAGCCCCTTCCCAGGTAGGTTTCTGGCTTTGATGTGTAGACCCCTCCCTGGTCACCACTTGTCTGAACGGCCACTCCTTGAGGGCATAAGAAATGTTGATAGCCAGGTTTCCCCAAACTTTGCAAAGAGCTGGGGTGGGGGGTGGTGGTCCCCCCCCCCCCCAGGCTCCCGGTGAGTCTGGGAGTTAGCTCGGCTGCAGCTTCTGCTAAGGGGACCAGCCCTAAAGTTGCTAGCCTGGCTAGGCTCAGGGGCAGAACTAGAGGTAAGCATAAAGCTTCCTGAACCTCCTGCATATGGCCGGGAGAGGGGCCGTCTTTGACCTTGGGAGGTCTGGCTACATGGAAGGCTGGTGGGCTGGGCTGGGAGGAGTAGGACTGACCCCAGAGGAGAAAAGGTGGTTCTCCTTTCTGTCTCACGCCCAGGAAGTTGAAACTGCTTCACTCACCCCAAGTGAATGTGCCCATTTTGGGGTTCAGAATTTTGTTTCCCACAAGAGCAAGGATTTGGTCCCACTCACTCCACTCTGCCCCCCTTCTTCTCCCCCCGCCCCAATCCCACTCCTTCTATGAGACTCAAGGCCAGAGGGAGGGTTAGAGGGCCGGCCCTTGTCTTCTGGGAGCTGTGGTCTCCTTGGAGAGACAGCGCTTCAGTCCAGGAGGAAGGCAGCCCAAGTATAAGCATGGGGGGACAAACAAGGGTCGGGCCTTGGGCTTGAGGTCTGCCAGGAACCAAGGAAGGCTTTGGGGATGGTGCTTCTAGTGGGGAGAATGGTGTGAACAAAAGCTGGGAGGTGGGCATTTGCGGGCTTTTAGTAGGGGCCGTGCTGGGGGCTCAGTGTTTGGGAGCAGAGGGAAATGAGGTTGGATTCAGTTTGTGGACGGCCTTGGAGGACCGGCTGAGACCCTTGGCCACAGGCTGGTCCATGCTCATGCCGGAATTGTGTTGGCCCTCTCTGCTGTCTCCTGGTGGGAGTCATGGGGAGATTTGGGTCAGCCAGCCCCAGGGTAGCCCTGAGAGTGTTCTTGACTCTCAGATCCCTGGGCAGGTTTTGTCTGCTGCCTTCTGTCCTCCCTGCCCCCCTCTTCCCTGGCTTCCTGGCAGCTGCTAATGTAACTCCCACTCCCCCTGAGATTGTCCCACCTTTTATCCCTTCCCAGGCATCCCCCGTGGGGACCATCAGAGGTTCTCCATGTCTTCCAGGTGCCTCCCCCTTGTACTGCTGTGTCTCACAGCCTTAAGGAGCTCTCACTGGATCCCCATGGCTCCTGGCTCTTGGAAGTACCATCTATGCTGGCTGTCTCCACGTCTTCCCTTCTCTCATCCATTGCCTGGAGCTCCTCTCTCTGAGCCTGTCCAGTCTCTCCTCTGTTTCCTTGACTGCTTGCTCTCTTGGGGACCTCCCCGGTTCTGAGGATTCATCATTGTCTTTTTGGAGAGACTCCTGGCAGTCTTTCCAACTTTCCGACTGGATGTCCAGTGGGCAACTTGCTTTCCTTTGATTTATTTAGTGTTTTCCTTTTCCCCAGTTACATGTAAAAGCAATTTTTAACATTCATTTTGAAAACTTTGAATTCCTTCCTCTCTCCCTCATTGAGAAGGTGGGCAATTCAGGCCAGGCAAACCAAATAAGCCATGTTGTAAAAGAAAACATGGACCTCTGCCTTCCTCCCCCTCAAAAAAGACCTCCAGGGGGAAAAAAAAGTATGCTTCAGATTGTAGTCAGATAGCACCAGGTCTTTCTCTAGAGATGGACACCTCCGAAGTCCTGCAGTATTCTCTTGCATCATTGTATCTCTGAGAAGGACATCTTGCATCATTGTATCTCTGAGAAGGACATCTTGCATCATTGTATCCCTGAGAAGGACATCTTGCATCATTGTATCGCTGAGAAGGCTGAACATTTTGAACTATTGCCTTTCTTTGGACACAGTACACTTCAATTTGTATATGGAAAGCTTTCTGAGAGCAATCTGCTCGTCATTTCTTATAGTGTATTCCATAATAATCACACCCCACTGTTTATTCAGCCATTTCCCAATTAATGGGCATCCCCTCAATTTTCCATTCTTTGCCCCCAGAAAATAGCTCTTTTAAATATTTTTAATTCATATATGTCTTTTCCCTTTTAAAAAATTACCTTTTGGGATACAGATCTAGTAGTGGTATTTAGGTCAAAGGGGAAGCATAATTAAAAAAAAATTAAATAGTATTTTATTTTCAAAGTACATGCAAAGAGAGGAGCAGCTAATTTTTGCAGTGAATAGGGCACCAGCCTGGAAGTCAGGAGGACCTGAGTTCAAATGTGACCTCAGACACTTAACACTTCCTAGCTATGTGACCCTGGGCAAGTCACTTGACCCCAATTGCCTCAGCAAAAAAAAAAAAAAAGTAAAATACATGCAAAGACATTCACCCTTACAAAACCTTGTGTTCCATATTTTTCTCCCTCCCTTTTCCCCTTCTCCCCCTCCTCTAGACAGCAAGTAATCCAATATAGGTTAAACATGTGCAATTCTTCTAACTATATTTCCACATTTATCATGCTGCACAAGAAAAATCAGGTCAAGAAGGGGGAAAAAGAGAAATTTTAAAAAGCAAGCAAATAGCAACAAAAAAGTTGAAAATACTATGTTGTGATTCACACTCAGTTCCCACAGTCCTCTCTGTGGATGCAGATAGCTCTCTCCATCACAAGACCATTAAAATTGAATCACCTCATTGTTGAAAAGAGCCACTTCAGCAGAACTGATCATTGCATAATCTTCTTGCTGTGTATAATGATCTCCTGGTTCTGCTCACTTCACTTAACATCAGTTCATGCAAGTTTCTCCAGGCCTCTCTGAAATCATCCTGCTGATGATTTCTTAGAGAACAATAATATTCCATAACATTCATATGCCATAATTTATTCAGCCATTCTCAAACTGAGGGGCATCCCCTCAGTTTTCAGTTCCTTGCCCCTATGAAAAAGGCTGCCACAAAAACATTTTTTGTTTTTCCTTTTTATGATCTCTTTGGAATACAGACCCAGTAAAGACACTGCTGGATCAAAGGGTAGCAAGATTGATTTTATAGCCCTTTGGACACAGTTCCAAATTGTTCTGCAGAAAGGTTGAATCATTTCACAACTGCACTAATGCCTCATTTTCCCTATACCCCTACACCATTTGTCACTTTTCTTTTCTGTCCTATTAACCAGTCTAATGGGGATGAGGTAACAACTCAGAATTGTTTTGATTTAATCCAGTCAGTATTGTCAGAGCTTTTTTTTTTTTCATATTGCTATAAATTGCTTTGATTACTTTGTTTGAAAATGGTTTATATCTTTTAAATCATTTATCAGTTAGGGAATGGCTCTTACTTTTATGTTTGATTCAATTCTCTATATATTTGAGAAATGAGGCCCTTGTCAGAGAAATTTGCTGCAATTTTCTTCCTACAATAACTCTTATGAATTGTATTTCCTCCTGTTTATCCTATTCTCTCTCTTCTTTTACCCTGTCCCTCCTCAAAAGTGTTTTGCTTCTGACCACCCCCTCTTTCGATCTACCTTACCTTCTATCACTCTTTCCCTTTTTTGTATCTCCTTCCCCATCTAGTTTCTTGTAGGACAAAATAGATTTCTGTACCAATTGAATGTGTATATTATTCTCACTTTGAGACAATTCTTATTAAAAGATTTTTTTTGCTTCTTTCATGTGAGATAATTTACCCCATTGTATCTCTCTCTTTCCCTTTCTCCTAGTACATTCCATCTCACCCTTTAATTGTTTTTTTAATTAATTATCATCCCTTCACATTTAATTTAACCTGTGCCCTCTGTCTATATATACTCCTTCTAAATGTCCCAATAATGAGAAAGTTCTTAGGAGTTACAAATATCATCCCATGTAGAAATGTAAAGAATTAAACCTCCTTAAGTCCCCTTACAATTTCCCTTTCCTGTTTTACCTTTTCATGCTTCTCTAGAGTCTTGTATTTGAAAGTCAAAATTTCAAAAAGCTCTAGTTTTTTCATCAAGAATCCTTTAAAGTTCATTTCACTCTCCTACATCTCTGGTCCATTTTACTTCTGCAGCATCTCTGGTCCATGTCATCTCTGCAGTATTTGTGGTCCATATCACCTCTGCAGCATCTCTGGTCTATTTCACCTCTGCAGCATCTCTGGTCCATTTCACCTCTCCTCCATCTCTAGTCCATGTCACCTCTGCAGTATTTATGGTCCATGTCACCTCTGCAGCATCTCTGGTCTATTTCACCTCTGCAACACCTCTGGTCCATGTCACCTTTGCAGCATCCCTGGTCTATTTCACCTCTGCAGCACCTCTGGTCCATTTCACCTCTGCTCCATCTCTAGTCCATGTCACCTCTGCAGCACCTCTGGTCCATGTCACCT
>JAJPUD010005055.1:120771-138175 GCA_023553655.1 Myrmecobius fasciatus | reverse complement strand
ATTTGTGGTCCATGTCACCTCTGCAGCATCTCTGGTCTATTTCACCTCTGTAGCACCTCTGGTCCATGTCACCTCTGCAGCATCCCTGGTCTATTTCACCTGTGCAGCACCCCTGGTCCATTTCACCTCTGCAGCACCTCGGGTCCATTTCACCTCTCCCCCATCTCTGGTCCATTTCACCTCTCTTTTATCTCTGGTCCATGTCACCCCTGCAGCAACTTTTCAGTGCTCCCTCTTTTCTTCTCTGACATTGACCTTATTCTGGTGCTTGCCCTGATCACCTCACACCTAGTTTATTGAAAGAGTTGCTGGGGGGGAGGTCTCCTTGCCTTGAGTTTCTCCCTGCTTCAGTCTATTCTTCATCAAGCCATGAGTGATCATATCATGTCTACTTCTTGCCCACCGAATTCAGGGAGCTACCATTCCTGCTTACAATTTGTAGATCTTCCTACTCTGTCTCCTTCCTACCGTTCCAATTTTCCCACATGTTCTTTCTCTCTGTGGGCGCCAAGATCCACTCACCTTCTTGCTGTTCCATGACTCTCCACCTCTCACCTTCATACCTTTGTCCTGGCTATCCTCTGTGTCTTGAATGCTTTGTCTCTTCTCTTCTACCTCTTGGATTTCTTTTTTTCCTTCAAGACTTGCTTTAGATCTCATCTTCTTCAAGACATCTTTCCCAGACCCCTCCAATGTAAGGGCCAGCCTTAATTTTGCACTTAGCTTATCTAGTTGGGCAAGGACTTTACATGGCATTACATTTTATAAAAGGAAGAAATGGAGGCCCAAAGACCTGGAAGAAGCCTTTCCCCTGGGCTCCCTGAGCAGGCGTGTGCTTGGTTTTCAGGAGCCCGTGACTTTCAGGGATGTGGCTGTGGACTTCACCCTTGAGGAATGGGGGTGGCTGGGCCCCGCTCAGAAGCAGCTGTACCGGGACGTGATGTTGGAGACCTACCGGAACCTTGTCTCCCTGGGTAAGGCGGCCCCTCTCCTCTTGGTCCCATAATTCAATATCTGCCGCTCTTTGCTTCTTGGCTGGGAGCAGGACTGGGAGTCCTAGGGAGCTGAGTTTGGAGTAGAGGTCCAGATATGAGCACGTATATGTGTGTGTAGATTTAGGGTCTTTTTTTGTGTGTACGTAGAGTCTGAGAGGTAGCTGGGGGGTATTCTTTGTTTCTCTGTCTCTCTGTTTCTATCTGTCTCTCTTTGTCTCTGTCTATCTGTCTCTCTCTCTTTCACACACACATACACTCAGAACTCAAAGACTCTTTGGAAAGCAACCAGCCCAACCTCTTTAGAGGGAGAGGTTCCGGGACTTGCCCGGCTTATGTATCTCAGAGTCCTCAGACTTCAGACCCAGCTCTACTGGAGTTTGTTTTTTTCTTTTGGGGGAGCAGCCATTCCAACCTGGTTTTTGGTTATGTTGGTGCATGAGTGTTCATATATATTTGCATATGTGCATGATTGAGTTTGTGCTTGTGTGTACTTATATGTGTGCAATACGTAGGCATGTATATTTGTGGATGTGTGTGCACGGCCATGTGGATGAGGGGGCTTGTTCATGTGTATGTCTGTAAAAGCACACGTGTGGGCATTTGTGTGTAAGCCTGCATGCATGTGTATTTGTATATGTGTACAAATGGGTATGTGTGTGTGCAAGTACGTGCAACTGTGCTGCCCCTGGCACTTCTTCTGACGTTGTTGGGCAGAAGACACCAGTTCAACCATTTCTCTGCCTTTTCTGAAGCCTCCTGATTCTCTGGTAGATGACCTTTCTCCAGGTGTAGGATCTGCTTATTGAGAACCCCATTGCTCCGTTTGTTACAGGACAATCTTTGCCTTTACAGATATGACCCTCCTGATGGGTTCAGTAAGCTTTGTGGGTATCATATTCTTTGCACAGAAGGCAGAGGCAAAAATAAATCAGCTCTAGCTATGGAGGAGCATCTATTCCTGGGAGGGTCATAAAGGAAGCAAAATACACAGAAGATGAAATAAAATTTTGGCTGTGTCATGCACAAACATACATATGTACCTACACATACAGAAGATTAAATATAATTTTGACTGCATTTGTGTATGATATACAAGTACATACATGTACACATAGAAAATGAAATAGAATTTTGGTTGTATTACACATGCACATGTCCGGGGGTCATGTCTTCTGTAAAAGGTGGCTCTGGAGTTGTACATCACATTTAATATTTTATTCTTCTCCAATTACAAGCAAAAACAATTTAAAATATATTTTTTAATTTTTGAGTCCCAGATTCTCTCCCTTGCTCCTGCTTCTTCCCTCCTAATTGAGAAGGCAAGCAATTTGACATAGGTTTTACAGGTGAAGTCATGAAAAACATATTTCCATGTCAGTCATGTTGTGAAAGAAAATTCAGACAAAAAATCCCCAAGAAAAATAAAGAAAAAAAAAAGGTCTGCTTCCAACTGCATTTAGACTCTATCATGTCTTTCTTTGAAGATGGATAGCATTTTTCACCCTAAGGCCTTCAGAATTATTTTAGATTATTGTATTGCTGTATTGTAATTATGTCATTCACAACCGGCCATCATAGTGCTCTGCTCCTGCTCATTTCACTTTGCGACAGTTCACGTAAGCCATTTTTCTGAAACTCGCCTGCTCCTCATTTCTTATAGCCTGATAGCATTTCATGACAATCAGATACAGCAACCTGTCCAGCCATCCCCCACTTGCTGGACATCTCCTCAATTTCCAATTCTTTGCCACCACTAAAAGAATGATTGTAAAGATTTTTGTACTTATAGATCCTTTTTCTTTTTGGTTTTTATCTCTCTGGGACTCAGACCTAGTCATAGTATTGCATAGTCAAAGGGAACACAAGGTTTTGTAGCCCTTTGGGCATAGTTCCAATTACTTTACAGAATGGTCGACTCAGTTTGCAACTCCACCGACAATGCATTAATGTCCCGGTTTTCCCACATCCCTTCAGCATTTATCATTTTCCTTTTCTGCCATCTTGGCCAATCTGAAGGGTGAGATGTAGCTCAGAGTTGTTTTAGTTTGCCTTTCTCTGGTCAATAATGATTTAGAACATTTTTTTTTTCATATGACTATAGATAGCTTTGATTACTTCATATTCTTTGATTTTATTTCCATAAGTGACTTAGTTCTCTATATATTTGAGAAATGAGAACTTTATCAGACAAACATGGTGTAATTTTTTTGTTATGACTATTATATATTTCCCTTCATCTTATTTTCTTTCTCTTTATCCTACTGTCCATTCTCAAGTATTTTGCTTCTTAATTTTACCTCAATCCCTCTCCCTTCTATGCTCCCTGACCTCACCCTCACCTTTCTCTCATGCATTTACCTTTCTACTTCCTTGTAGAGTAACTGAGTGTGTATATTATTCCTTTTTGAACCACTTCTGATGAGAGTAAGGTTTATGTGCTCCCCCTCCTTCCTCCCATCTTCCCTTGCACTGAAAAATCTTTTTCATTTCTTATATATGAGATAATTTACCCCATTCTTCTCCCCTTTCACTTCTCCCACTGCATTCTCTTACTCACCCCTTAATTTTATTTTTAAATATTGCCTCATCATATTTAATTCACACTGCCTTAATAATGAGGAATTTTTTTTAGGAGTTTTGAGTGTTATTTTCCCAAGTAGGAACGTAAACGCTTTAACCTTTTTAAATCCCTTATCTCTTTCCTGTTTAACTTTTTTCATGTTTCTCTTGCATCTTGTATTTGAAAGTCTGATTTTCTAATCAGCCCTGGCCTTTTCACCACAAAAGCTTGAAAGGTCTTTCTGTCATTGAGTATCCATTTTTCCCTTGAAGGATTGTGCTGATTGTTGCTGGGTAGGTGATTCTTTGGTTGTAATCCTAGCTCCTTTACTTTCTGGAATATCACATTCCCAGCTTTCAGCTCCTTTAGTGTAGAAGCTGCTAAGTCTTGCGTTATCCTGATGTGACTCCATGATACTTGAATCTGTTTCTTTCTGGCTGCCCCTACCTTCATGTAGACCCCATCATCTAACACCTAACACCTGGATTAGTGCGATAGCCTGCCAGGGGCGTTGGTCTGCCTGCCTCAGGCATCTCTTACTCCAATCCACCTTCCGTTCAGTCACCAAAACGCTTTTCCTATTTCTGCTATTTTTCCTTATTCGGGACATTTTCTCTGGCTGTTCTCTGTGCCTGGAATGCTCTCTCTCTTTTGCTCTGACTGTTCCCCAGCTTTAAGTCCCAACTAAAACTCCCCCTTCTGCTGAAATGTCTTTCCTGACTTGATTTATCCCATATACAGCATGGTTTTACCTCTGTGTTTGCATGTTGTCTCATCCACTAGATTGTAAGCTCCTTGAGCTTACTTAAAATATTGTTTGGTGCTGTAGGTACTTAAGCAATGCTAGCACCCTGTGCTCTTTGACTTCTATATTTCATAGGAAGAGGCAGACCAAGTAAGAATGATGGGGCCACCACATGTGCAAAAATGTTTGTGGCAGCCCTTTTTGTAGTGGCTAGAAACTGGAAACTGAAGGGATGCCCATCAGTTGGAGAGTGGCTGAATAAATTATGGTATATCAATGTTATGGAATATTATTGTTCTGTAAGAAACGACCAGCAGGACGATTTCAGAGAGGCCTGGAGAGACTTGCATGAACTGATGCTAAGTGAAATGAGAAAAACCAGGAAATCATTATACACGGCAACAACAAGACTATGATGATTAATTCTGATGGACATGACTCTCTTCAACAATGAAATGCTTCAAACCAATTCCAATTGTTCAGTGAATAAAGCCATCTATACCCAGAGAAAGGGATGTGAAATGTGGACCACAACATAACATTTTCCTGTTCTCTATTGAGGTTTGCTTGCATTGTATTTCCTTTATCGGATTATTCTTTCTTGTAGATAAAATTTCTCCTGCACAAAAAAATGATGTGTGGCAATAACTATACATATATTCGATTTCTTAAGTATTCTAACATAATTATCATGTCGTGGATATCCTGCCATCTAGGAGAGGGGTGGGGAGTAGGGGGGAAAAATTTGTAACGGAAAGCTTTGTAAGGGTTAATGTTTAGGAATTACCCATACATATGTTTTGCAAATAAAAAGTATTAATAAATAAATAAAAAATAAAAAAAAATAAAATAAAAAGAATGATGGGGCCAGATCCCAGACCACCTTCACCTCTCTCTACCTCACATCCTTAACTAAATTGGGGTTAGTGCAATTGGGGGGGGGGCTTGAACCAAGGCCTTCCTGACTCTGAGACCTAGGGAGCTATTGAGTAAATAGTAATGGATTTGAATCTACTTAACTCCTCTTAAGTGTTCTGGATTCAGGTCTCAGTCCTACCCTAGCATTTTTATACTCCCCTCCCTCTGTGACCACCTTCTTCACAGGACAAATCCTTTTGTCTCTTCAGGGGTGTTCTCATTTTCCCCTTCTTGCCCTTTCCCATTCTCCTCCCAGAGAGTAAATGACATCTTTTGGGATACTCATTCACCTTAGACAATTGCCTTACTTCATCCAGGCTGCCCAGTTCAGTTCACCAGGGATCCTCACCCTTCATTTTATTCCCTTTTAGGCTGGGAGTCTAGGAACAAGACCCAGGAGAAAGCGTCAAAGGGGAATCTCCCAGCAGAAGAAGCGTCCAGAGAGGGGCCGGTGGAAAGCCTTGGGCCGCGTGCTCGCCGCTCCATTCTGAGGATCGATGAGGAAAGTGGGAGCCAGACGGCGAGACCTCAGGGGGAGGAGAGACGCGTGAGGCAAACGGTCGAACATGGTACGATTCCCACGGGAAGGAGACATAAATGCAGCGCCTGCGAGAAGGCCTTCAGTAACCGCTCAGCTCTCACTGTGCATCAGAGAATCCATACTGGAGAGAAGCCTTATAAATGTAGTGACTGTGGGAAGGCCTTCAATAACCGCTCAGCTCTCACCGTCCACCGGAGGATCCACACAGGAGAGAAACCTTATAACTGTGGCGTGTGTGGGAAAACCTTCGGCAACAGCTCCTACCTCACTGTCCATCAGAGGATCCACACAAGGGAGAAGCCTTATAAATGCACTGAATGCGGGAAGGCCTTCAGCAACAGCTCCTACCTCATCGTCCACCACAGGATCCATACGGGCGAGAAACCCCACAAGTGTGGCGAGTGCGGCAAATCCTTCAATCACCATTCGGAGCTCGTCGTGCACCAGAGGACGTACACTGCGGAGAAGCCGTACCAGTGTGCCGAGTGCGGGAAGGCCTTCAGCAGCAGCTCCTACCTCATTGTCCATCAGAGGATCCACACAGGAGAGAAGCCTTACACGTGTGAGCGGTGTGGGAAAGCCTTCTGTAAGTCCTCCGTCCTCGTGCAGCACCAGAGGATTCACACAGGGGAGAAGCCTTTCAGGTGTGACCAGTGCGGGAAAGCCTTCAGGCAGTGGTCAAGCCTCATCAAACACCACAAGACTCACAGCGGAGAGAAGCTTTTTCAGTGCCCAGAATGTGGCAAAGCCTTTAGTCACCGGTCAGAGCTGGTTGAACACCAGAGGATTCACACTGGAGAAAAGCCGTACGAATGTGGCGAGTGCGGGAAAGCCTTCCGGCACCACTCCAACTTCAGCAAACATCAGAAGATTCATACAGGGGAGAAGCCTTACAGCTGTGCAGCATGTGGGAAGACCTTCACGCGGAGCACCAACCTAACCCGACATCAAAAGATCCACTCCAGGCAGGAAAGCCAGCCGCGGCCGCTTTAGGCCAGCTTTGTCTTTGCGGCAAACGTGTTTTCTGAGAGAGCGCTGACGACCAGCTGAGGATGCGCCGGACAGTCTGCAAGCTGCCTGGGGCCAGGCTCTCTTTCACTTAAGGGTGAAATCGAAGCTATTCACACTTACAAGTAAGAACTTTGATCTGTCTTCTGATAATTTCTTATTGCTCATGTTGCTCCGAGGGAGTAAAATCCATTTCGCTTTTTATTTAATAAAATAAGTTATATATATATTTGTGGGTAATTCTTTTGTTCTCTGATAGTTAGTACTCCTGCCCCTGCCCTTTTAATATAGATTTGCATTTTGCCAACATGATTGTAAGGAGAGGGAAGGAATCAGGAAGGAGTCGCCAGTTTTTCCTTAATGTCAGGCCATTTGTAATGTCCAATCATTGATCCTAATTCCACCCTCTAGCCCCAATCTGCCCTCCCTCCTCAGCAGAGGAGGGGGATCACTGTTGTACCCACGCTGAGTCTTCCGGTCTCCAGGTGAGAAATCTCTGTTGAGATTGGTAGTAGTTGGTGATTTTCTTCAGAAGATTACAAAGAGGACTCTTTTCTACCTGCTGAGCTGCTGAGGAGTCTGCAGGCCGGCTTCCGATCCTCAAACTCTTATGCCCTGTTTCTGGCAATTCGGGAACTGACAAAAGTTGTCTCAGAAAAGTTTCTAAATCCGCTTCATCCTTCCTGGGAGTTCTGGGAGTCGGGTAGTGAGTCAGCAAGCAGTTATCATACCTTGGCTACATGCACCATCCGGCATAATTCATTCAGGTCGGAGAAGACAGCACTGAGTCTGGCTTTGCAGAGCCACGTTTCTGACCTCTTAAACACATGGTGCCCACGGGCTGCCCAAACTGAAGAACTGCCCAAGGATGAGCCGCCTTTTTTGTCCGGGAATCACATTGATGGGCCAGGCAGTATCTGGAGGACAGGCTGGATGGGGCTACAGTAGGGTGAGTCTAAGCAGACAGAAGGGAAATCAAGGCTGTCTTTAAATGTAGTTACCGTGAGAAAAGATAGATTTGCTCTGCCTGCTCACCTAGGGCTGGTTGTTCTTGCAGAAGACCAAAATGGCAAATGTGTTGGTGTCCAGATGGAGTATCCGACTGGCTTACCAGACCAATAGGAGCTCCCAGTGCTCTGCCATAGATCGGGAATAAATATTGCAGACAAACTTTGGAGTGGGGATGTTCCCACATTTACAGAGCTCCTGCAATTCTGCTTTGCCCAAAGCACAGCTCCTTTGATGTGGGCACTCCATAGTGGCCTGCCCCTAATCCTAAACCCTAAATGTCACCCAGTCAGCCCCAAAGTTCTTGGAAGGGACTTGAGAGTGTCCTGCTACTGTTTCTTCTGACCTCTGTGTGAGTTCTCTGTAAAAGGCTTTTAGGCAAATGTGTGTTGGGGTTCAAACCAAGTGACCAGCCTCAGAGCTGCCCTCTCTGCAGCAGAGTGTCCAGCTTGGCAGATCAACTTGAGGAAGGACCTCAGTGTCTGGCCCCGTATCGGGTGATCTTCAGAATCTTCCTAGGACAATTCAAATGGAAGTGATTCCATTTCCTGATGTGGCGCTGATGGACTTCTGGGTTTTACAATTCTTCTCTCCCACACTTTCCTTCGGGGGCCGCTCAAACACTGAGCTAGCTCTGGCCATATATGCCTCCAGCTGTTGATGTGGACATCCCTGGAGGTAAGTGAACTCATCCACAACATTCAGAACTTCTCCATCTGCTGTAATTAATAGAGCCATGTGTGGATGGCAGGGTGCTTGCTAGTGGAGAGCTTGTGTTTTATTTGTGTTGTCAGGCACAAGTGGCAGAGAACTGATCCATCCTTTGTTGCATCTTAGCTTCAGAGTCGACACTGAGTGCAAACCAAAGTTGTGCACCAAATCTCCTTCTACGTTAGCCTTGGTTTGCAGCTTTTTCAAGCTATATAATTTACTGGCAGTGAGGTAGCTGACCTGGATACCATTTTTGCCCTTGTTGAAGGCAATGAAAACATCATGCTAAAAAGCAGAGGAGCAAGCACACAATCCTGCTTCGCTTCACTGGTGACTGGGCAAATGCGAGAGCATCATACAGATCCCAGGCGAGCGTGCCATCACAAAATCGACATACGATACCGATGATCGGTGCTGATGAGGAGCTGCTCTGGGCAACCAACTTTTGCCATAGTTTTTCATAAACCCTCAAGACTGACAGTATCTTGGTCAGATCTACAAATGTCGTGTTCAGAGCTCTGTTCCGCTCCGGCATTTCTCCTGGAGTCTCAGGACAACAAATCATCTTGACCAGCTCTTGGTCCTTTCTGAAGGCACAATGGGTCTCAGGTAGATTTCAGTCCAGGTAAAGAATTAGTTTATTAAAGAGGAGTCTGGCAAAAATTCTGCCATCAATGACAAACAATGACAAATGGGACAACCTATTTCCTTTATTTTTACAGAGATGGACAATGGAGATATTCTGGAACTCCTGGGGGACAAATCTGCTCTTGTCATATAACCTGGAAAATTTCAGTTCAGCTTTTCGTTGAGTGATCGACCCCTTGCCTTGCAAATCTCAACTGGAATAGAATCAGCTTTATGTGCCTTGCCAAATGAGAGGACTCTTCGGGCATTCAGAGTTGAAATTTTGACTAGAGAGGTCTTGACTTGAACGTGAGATAACTAGTCAGGAAGCGTTCAGCCTTTCTCTTCAGCATTATTCCTTATTACTGATCAATGTGGCTCCCTCAGCACTGAGTAGGTGCATATGTCTTTGGCCCATAACTAACCTTCAGGGCATCATAAAAGCACTTGAGGTTGTTAGAAACAGCACAAAACTGCCTTCTTGCTGAGCCAGGAATCCTGCAGCTGCTTCAGTCCAGGGAGAAGACAATGCCCCGGGCCTGGACCATCTATATTCGGCTCCTATTGTATTTGTACCTGCTGTTTCATTATGTGTCCATCAGCATAGGACTTAGAGGCAGGTAAAAATGGTAAAGTGATATGAGTGATGTCTTTTGATTTGCCCATAAATTGAATTTTAAAAATTACTTTATTTTTAATTTATGGAATAAAACAAACTTCACATGCTTTGGGTCCAGTGAGGCACTAGTCCCTGAACACCATGCTATATCCAACCAGAGTAAAACTGGAAGCACTGAATGCATGGAAGCTGCAAAGAGCAAGATTTAACTTCCAACACTAAAAGCTAGGCATCCAGAAATAAAATGGAGTGTTGTCTGGGTGGGTAGCGGGGCCCCTGATACCAAAGACTGGATGACTAGTTGTTAACCAGATGGGCTGCATTAGATGGTGCTTTGTATATTGAGAGGCAGGATGGCTAGGTAACCCAGACTGCAGCTGGAGAAGAGAAATTTGGGTGAAATTGGAAATTTTTTTTTTTATCAGAACAAAAATGCTTCTGGCTTCTGTGAATGGATTGAGGGAGAAGGATCAGGATCAAGTGAGTCAAAAAACATTTATGAAGCACCTGCTGTGTGCCAGGCAAATACAAAGAATACAAAGTACAAAAAATCAATTCCTGCCATCAAAAAGTTACAGTCTAATTGGAGAGACAACACGCAAATAACTGGACTAATAAGCTATCTACAGGTTAAGTTGGAGTCAACAGAAAGAAGGAAGAAGTCATCACCCATGAGGTCATTGATTCTTTTTGAAAAAAGGAATGAAGGGGAAATTGGGAAAGATTTCCTGTAGAACAGAACTATTGAACTCAACAGTGTGGCTGAACTAGATTAAAATGCAATTGGGAAATGTTAAAACAAATACTATCTAATAGAAAGAGAATGTTAATTTGTAGCTAAGTAAAATGCCTTCAAACATTCTTTTCTATTTGAATGTAGAGGGCATTAGACCTGAAGGAGTCTGGAGAACCAGGAGATGTACATGAGGAGGACTAAGTTAGAAGACTGGGGAGTCAGACTCTGAAGAAGAAACATCCAGGAAGGGAAAGGAGGAAATGGTCAGCCAGACCAGGAATGTGAGGAAAGGAACAATTGGAGGGTACCCCCCCT
This sequence comes from Myrmecobius fasciatus, assembly GCA_023553655.1. Taxonomy (NCBI): domain Eukaryota; kingdom Metazoa; phylum Chordata; class Mammalia; order Dasyuromorphia; family Myrmecobiidae; genus Myrmecobius; species Myrmecobius fasciatus. The sequence goes on along the minus strand of JAJPUD010005055.1, from coordinate 127,392 downwards.
CCCCCCGCAGTAAAGTCATGGAACCTGAGATGGTGGAAAGGGAATAATCAAGTTGTCTGATTACAGAAAGAGGATGGTTCATGGCACGTTTTAATCAAGTGTTTTGGGCATACCCATACATAGTTAAGAAAGTAAAACTGAAAATTTCCTTTCTAGGGAGTAGGGGTAGTTGTCCATGGGGTTTCCATGCTACGAGTAAGTGCAGGCTATTCCTTCTTCTGGAGGACAAGATGAAGGAAACCCAAGGGGTTCTGTAGATTGTTATGGTCTATGAAGTGTTCCCAAGGAAACAGAAAGGAGGCTCCAATAGGGACAAAAAAAAGGGAAGAGAATAGATGAGAATTTTACAGAGGAGAAAGGACAGGACAGTTGTGAACTCAGAGCTCCAAGCCAGGTTTGAGGTTCCTCCTAAAGAGAAAATGTGGCTGTTACTCTGAGGAGAAGGCTGCTGCTGGTGGAGCCACAGCATGAATGGAGGAATGGAGGAATGGATTAGCACTTAGTGAGTGCTTGCAGCATACCAGGTGCTGTGCTCTTAGGTGAGAAGCCATATTGTAAGGAGGAGAAGAATCAAAGAATCAGGTGGTTGATAGTTGAGGGTTTCCTTCTCAGAGATTCCAGAGTAATTGCTGCTATTGGTCCATCTGATAACAGCAGTTGAGAAGTCCTTTATGTTTTGGGGCCATGTATTCAAGGTATAATCAAGAATTTCCCAAGACTTATCAAAACAATTGACAACTAACCTTAACATTTGCATACCCCTCAAAATTTATATGTTACAAAGAACTTAAGACCTCTTACCAAAGACTATGGAACTTGGGCAAAAAATGGAAGACCACAAGGACAAAAGTTTACCAAACGAAGGCAAGGGGTAATGCAAAAGAGATCAATTAATTTGGCAAGTGAAAGATGGCAGTATTTGTAAGGGAATTTGGGGCTCATCGGTCACAACATAAACATATTGACGATGGATTCCTGGCCAGAGATGGAGTAAAAATCACAAAGGCTTGTAAAGAATGTATTTCCAGATATCTTACAGATCTATTGAAAAGGATCTGGAAAGGCAAAAACTACTTGTGTTTTTCCTTCAAGTTGGAACTTTAAAGAGATTAGCCACATAGAAGGAAAAAAAAAACAAGTGGGACATCCCTAGATCCCTAGATAAAATCTAAGAAAAGAATGTTATAATATATGACATCTGATTTCTAAACACAAACATCTTTCAAAGATTAGTCAACAAACCAGAGTAAATTAAAAAAAGGGTGAAGGTAGCATTATAGGCTAAGAAAACATATTTGTGGGAGGAATGAATATGTGTGTGAAGTGAGTGAAGGTTTGTAATAGGAAAAAAAAATTTTAAAAACCCCAACTTTTTTGGAATAAACAGACTACCTGGACAGTTAGAGATAATATATGTTTGGAAATGAAATCCCAAGACACAGAACATGAAAAATTGTGATGAGGAACTTCAGTTATCTAGATATATACAGGTACAAGCAATAATTCCAGAGACACTGAAACATTATTGTTTTATATTCAAGCATTATTCCACTTGAGAAACTAGCAGAATACTCCTTGCTCTTGGCCATCTCTTTCCACACAAGTAATTTTTTAAAATGCTGGGTGCTTTTAACAGACTAAGTAAATTCAGTATGTCAGCAATATGAAGTGGCAACCAAGAAAGCTAATGTTAGTGACTTGATCAAATTTGGGAGGGGCCTTTGATCCTAGGACATAGAAAGTTAGAATCAGAAGGGTCTTTAGGAGGTAGAATGTTAGGTCTGGAAGGAACTTAAAGAGTGTAGGAAGACAGAATTGAAATGGAGATTCAAACCCAGAACAGACAAGATCAGCTCTGGAAGAGTTCTCAGAAGAAAGGACAAAGTCTTGACAGTCCTTCAGACAGAATGTAGAAGCAAGATTGGAAGTACACAAAACATGAGATGAGTGCCTAAGTCTTTTATTAATTATCTTACTAATGAATAGGTTTTCCCTATTCATTAACCTTAAGAGTTCTCCTACCATCATTCCTAAGTCTTGATCTAGCCCTCATATCAACCAACCAGTAGATAAACATTTTGCTAAGAGACATTTCCCTTTCAGGTTTTTGTGACATCTGTGAATGATGAGCTTACCTAATCATTAAGCAAAATTCTTAAAGGTCAAAGAAGAACTAGAAAACATTATAAAATGCAAAATGGATACTTCTGATTGAATTAAAAAGTTTTTGCACAAACAAAACTAATGTATCCAAGATTAGAAAGAAAACAGAAAACTGGGGAAAAATTTTTATACCCAGTATTTCTTTTTTTCTTTTCTTTCTTTCTTTTTCTTTTTTTGCTGAGACAATTGGGGTTAAGTGACTTGCCCAGGGTCATACAACTAGGAAGTTAAGTGTCTGAGACCAGATTTGAACTCAGGTCCTCCTGACTTCAGGGTTGGTACTCTATCCACTGAGCCACTTAGCTGCCCCTATACCCAGTATTTCTGATAAAGGCCTCATTTCTAAAATATATGGAAATCTGATATTGGATATTCACCAATTGCTGCAAGTTAGGAGGATCAATTCCCAGTTCGAAATGATGTGTTTGGGGTTCAGCACCAAATGTTGCTGTTTTGCTCATGTGAAGAATTCACAATGGCCATTCTCTTTGCCAAAAGGTAGGTTTACTTAGGAGCTGTTACAGGCAAAATGTAGAAATAAAATAGACATGGGGGATGGTGAATATGAAATAGAGTTGGGAGAGCAAGGAAAGGATTTTTTTTTAACATTTTAATAATGGAAAAGGCAATTTCCCTAGTGGAACTCACAATTAACTAGGAGAAAAAGAATATATGATGAGACTGGAGTATGCTGTTAACTGGCAGGCTAAATCTATAGAGAAGTTTAGCACCCTAAAAGAGTTAGCTATAAGAAGGAGAAAGACACCATGAGGCATGTGGGGAAATGAGAGGAGAGACACCACATGGCATGAGGGTGAGGGAGGGAAAAGACATTGCAGAGTGCCGTGGCAGGCTGAATCCAAAAGGGATTCAGCAAAGATGGCATGGGCTATAGACAGAGAGAGAAACACACACACACACATACACAGAGACAGAAACAGAAACAGAGGGAGAGAATTCAAATAAAAAGAGGATTTCAGGACTTCAAAGTCTCTTGACATTTCTACATGAAAACCAGAAATCTGTCAAAACAGCTACTAAAATATATCCAAAGTTCACATATTTAAGCATTTGTCTGAATAGGTTTTTGTGGATATTTAAATGGACCCCAAAAAAGTTTATTAGTTCCACCAGAGTAGTTCCTCCAGTAGTACCTCTAAGAGAGCATTTAAAATATCTCATCTAGGATCACCATTTTTATTTGGCATTCTCCACTGTTTTTCCTGTTTTAGGTATCAGTACCATGTCTGTGTCATAAAAGGAATTTGGTAGGATTCCTTCATTCCCTATTTTTTCCAATAGTTTATATAATATTGGAGTTAATTGTTCTTTAAATGTTTGGTAGAATTCACATGTAAATCCATCTGGTCCTGGGGATTTTTTCTTAGGGAGCTGATTAATGACTTGTTCTATTTGTTTTTCTAACATGGGACTATTTAAGTAATTTATTTCCTCTTCTGTTAATCTGGGCAATCTCTATTTTTGTAGATATTCCTCCATTTCATTTAGGTTATCAAATTTATTGGCATAAAGTTGGGCAAAGTAACTCCTGATTATTTCTCTGATTTCCTCTTCATTGGTGGAAAGTTCTCCCTTTTCATTTTTGAGACTAGCAATTTGATTTTCATCTTTCCTTTTTCTAATCAAATTAACTAGAGGCTTATCTATTTTGTTGGTTTTTTCATAAAACCAACTTTTAGTTTTATTTATTAATTCAATAGTTTTTTACTTTCAATTTTATTCATCTCTCCTTTTATTTTTAGGATTTCAAATTTGGTATTTGATTGGGGGTTTTTAATTTGTTCTTTCTCTAGCTTTTTTAGTTTCGAGCCCAATTCATTGATTTTTCTCTTTCTCTATTTTATGCAAATAAGCATCTAGAGATATAAAATTTCCCCTTATTACCGCTTTGGCTGTATCCCACAAATTTTGGTATGTTGTCTCATTATTGTCATTGTCTTGGATGAAATTAGTAATTGTATCTGTAATTTGCTGTTTCACCCATTCATTCTTTAGGATGAGGTTATTTAGTTTCCAATTGGTTTTTGGTCTATTTTCTCCTGGCCTTATATTGCATGTGACTTTTATTCCATCATGATCTGAAAAAAATACATTTACTATTTCTACCTTCCTGAATTTGATTTTGAGGTTTTTGTGTCCTAACACATGGTCAATTTTTGTATAAGTTCCATGGACTGCTGAGAAAAAGTAAACTCCTTTCTGTCTCCATTTAATTTCCTCCATACCTATCTTTTCTATCATACCTAACTTTTCTAACATTTTGTTTACCTCCTTAACTTCTTTCTTATTTATTTTGTGGTTTGATTTATCAAGTTCTGAGAGAGGGAGGTTGAGATCCCCCACTAGTATAGTTTTGCTGTCTATTTCTTCTTGCATCTCTCTGAACTTTTCCTCTAGGAATTTCCATGCTATACCACTTGGTGCCTATATGTTTAGTATTGATATTGCTTCATTGTCTATGGTACCCTTTAGTAAGATATAGTTTCCTTCCTTGCCTCTTTTAATTAGATCTATCTTTGCTTTTACTTGGTCTGAGATCAGGATTGCTACCCCTGCTTTTTTTTTTTTTTGTTCACCTGAAGCATAATAGATTCTGCTCCAGCCTTTTACCTTCACCCTATATGTGTCTCTATGCTTTAGATGTGTTTCTTGTTGTATTCTGGTTTTTAATCCAGTCTGCAATCTGCTTCCTGTTTATGGGAGAGTTCATTCCATTCACATTCACAGTTAAAATAACTAATTCTATATTTCCTTCCATCTTATTTACCCTAGCTTATGCTTTTCTCTTTCCTATCCCCTTTCCCTCCTCCCTAGTATTTTGCTTTTGATAACCACTTCTCTCAAACAATCCTTCCCCTTTAGAGCCCCACCCCCTTTTTTATACCTTTCCCTTAATTCTTCTGTTTTCCCTTCTATTAGTCTATTCCCTTTCTTTTCCCCCTTACCCTCCAGTTTCCTTATAAGGTCAGGACAAGTTTCTTTTTGATACCCAATACGGCTATTATTCCCTCAGAGCCAAATCTGATGAGATGAAGATTAACACAATTCTCATTCCCCTCCCTTTTCCCCCCTCAGTCATTGTAGGTTTTCTTTGCGTCTACATGTGATGTAATTTCCCTTATTTTACCTCCTTTTCCTCTTCTTCCAGTGTTATCCCTTTTCTACCTCTAATTTCTTTTTCAGATTATCATATAATAATCACAAAATCAAAATAATCCTATATAATAATCATAAAATCACAATAATCATATCATAATAATCATAATATAATACAGTCATAAAATCAACCCTCATTCTATAAGTATTCATAACATAAATATAGTTCTCAAGAGTTTTTTTTTCCTTGTTACCTTTTTATGTTTCTCTTGTGTTCTGTGTTTGTAGATCAAATTTTTCATTCAGATCTGGTCTTTTCATTAGAAATAGGTGAAATTCTCCTGTATCATTGAATGACCATCTTCTTCCCTGGAAGATAATGCTCATTCAGCTGGATAACTTATTCTTGGCTGTAATCCAAGTTCCTTTGCCCTTTGGAATATCTGATTTCAGGCCCTTTTATCCTTTAAAGTGGAAGCTGCTAGGTCCTGAGTGATCCTAATTGTGGCTCCTTGATATTTAAATTGTTTCTTTCTGGCTTCTCAAAATATCTTTTTCCTTGATATGATAGTTCTGAAACTTAGCCACGATATTCCTGGGTGATTTAATTTTTGGGTTTCTTTCAGGAGGTGATCAGGATTGTTTCAATAAGTATTTTGCCTTCTGATTCTAAAATATCAGGGCAATTTTGTTTTATGATTTCCTGGAAGATAGTGTCTAGGTTCCTCTTTTCATCTTGGCTTTCAGGAAGCCCTATAATCCTTAGATTGCCTCTCCTAGATCTATTTTCCAGGTCAGTTGTTTTTCTTAGGAGATTTTTATATCTTTTCATTTTTTTGTTGTTTTTGTTTGACTGATTCTTGAAGTCTTGATGAGTCATTCACTTCCATTTGTTCGACTGTAATTTTTAATGTCTTATTTTCTTCAGTTACTGTTTTTAGTTTCTTTTGCAATTGACCATTTACATTTCTTTTTGTTTGTTGCATTCTTTTTCCATTTTATTTTGCAGTGATCTCATTTTGTTTCCCCATGTTTCTTCTAACTCTCTTTTAAGATTCTTTATGCAATCTTCAAAGAAAGCCTTGTGGCATGGAGTCCAGTTTATGTCTCTCTTTGGGGCTTTTTCTGGAGTTGCTTTACCTTTAGGGACCTCAGGATGTGAGGTCTGTTCTTCCCTCTCTCCATAAAAGATGTCTATGGTGAGAACTCTTTTTGGTTTTTTATTCATTTTTTTTTAAAGGTGTGAGGTCTGTTTAGGGCAAAGGTGGGACAGCTGCTTTAATTTGCCCTGGGGCAGTTCTGCTGATTGAGTTATTTCAGGTGCTGGTCAGTTCTGCTGAT
>JAJPUD010005055.1:106340-120761 GCA_023553655.1 Myrmecobius fasciatus | reverse complement strand
TTATTTCAGGTGCTGATCAGTTCTGCTGATTGAGTTATTTCAGGTGCTGGGCAGTTCTGCTTTAATTTGCCCCGGGGCAGTTCTGCTGATTGAGTTATTTCAGGTTCTGGGCAGTGCTGCTGAGTGGGTTATTTCAGGTGCTGGGCAGTTCTGCTGATAGAATTATTTCAGGTGCTGATCAGTTCTGCTGATTGATTGATTGATTGCTTTAGGATACTGTGTAATGGCAGCTAGGTCCTAGCTCATCAGGGGTTCAGTGGTTCACAATTTTCCCCCCACAAAAGGCAGATTTTCCAAACCACCTGCTTACACTCAGGACAGATTGGCCCAAGAGGCCCACAGAAGACTCCCAGGTATGTGAAAAGCACAAAGCTCCGACTCCAGCTCTGACTCCTGCTCTGACTCCTGTTTCAGCTCTCTGCCCCAGTCTCCCTGTGCTGCAGTCTGAGTTCAGCAGACCACCCCCTGCCCAATTAAAACAGACCTGTTTTGAAGTTCTTCCAGAGTATCTTCTAGAAATGCGTTGTCCTCCAGATCTTGTGGATTTTTTTACTTCAAAATCAGTCTAGAGGCTTCATATGTTGTTGGCTTGAGGGAAGGTTAGAGGAGGTTACAGAGACTCCTATCTGATGTCTGTCTTCTTGGCTCCACCCCCAGAAGTCCTAAATTACATTTCCTTCTCTCCATTGTTTTTCATAGCATAACAGCAAAAATTGTAAGACTGATAATACAACTACAACTATTATGTGCCATTTAAGTCTGTCTTTTATTCAATGGAAAACCTTTGGAAACCAATCAAATATATCCTAATCTTCAAGTGAAAATAGTCTCATCGTTCTGTTTTTATCAAAGTGAAGTTTTCCAAGCTATTAAAAAAATTAACTTTAGAAGATCATGAGTCTACCATATTTCTCCTTTGATGTTATATATTATCCTGTATCATTCAGAAAAGATGTGCTACTGTATGGATACATGAACATATAACTATAATGGGCAAGGAGATGGCAAGTCTAAGAACTTTTTTTTTAGTTGCCAGCTTAGGAATTGGAGAGAAGTACTGGTCACAAGTTCAGAAAAGTAAGAAAAAAAGGATAGGGTCATTTTATTTGCATCTCATCAGAATGGTTTGGAGATGCTAGCTGATTGTAACAATAAGGTCCTTTTGTAAAGGTTTCCAATTCTTTTGTTGTGCTTTGAAAAATTTGCTATGAAAGGAAGAAGAGCATCATTATACCAATATTAGGACAATTCCTTCAAGTCTAAACCCAAAGTTATAGACTACATATCACAGCACACCAGGAGAAAACTTCATTGTCTCTCTTTTATGTATTTTGGAACAGCTAATCATGCAGCATTCCCAAGATACCATAGTCAGGCTCAAAACAAATGTAATGGAAAACATACCTGCTCATAAAAGAAATAGCACACTGGGAAAATTAAATCAAGAGGATCTTGTTGTTTCTTCCAAAGGCCATCTTCTCAGCCTTCCCAATTGTTCATATCAAGTTATTGTATGTGAGTGTGTTGTGTGTGTATCTTATTTCCTCTTTAAACAAATTATTTTGGAATCGAGAAGTCTCTCATTATTCATGTACTATACATATTACAACTAAGGAATCTATTTTCACTATCAGCAAATTCAGGTTACAGGGGTGTAAATTTGGTCTGTACCAGATTAGAGTCCAGCACCACTTAATGTCTAGAATAGACAGTGTTTCACCAGATAGAAGGGACAGAGAAAGATGGAGATCAGCCAAGGAGGAAAAGGGGAGTATTTAGAATGCACCGGGAAGGATTTGGCACCAGAATAAGAAAACATCCCCTCTTCAAGAGCAGGAGATCAAAGACTTTTTATGGTTGTAGAAACCATGCTTTAGACAAACCAGTAGACTTTCCTACTCAAGGATAGCCAATAACTATTACAGCAATGAATCAGAGTATCTGCTCTACCATGTTTTGGATTAGGGATTGGAGACTTTCTAATTGGCCGTATAGTAGGCAAGGGAGTAGTTGTTAGTCCGTCAAAATGTCACAGAATGATTGTGAGTCCTTTTTACCCCCCACATTCATTTATTCACTTTTTACTATATTTTTTAGGGGTAGTAATGAAGCAAGCCAAGAATCTCTCAAATTAGTGGGTAGCCCCATTCTCTAATTTCTTTAGTCTACCTTGCTGCAGGTCTGGTACTCTTTCTCATTTGGGGGGAATTTGACTGCATGGAGAATTGCTCAAGCCTGGGGAATGATGGAACTTGTTTCTACGGAACTTCAGGCCAGACAAGGCTGGGAGTCTGGAGTCTGAGTTAAATACCAGCTGTGAAAATGGAGCAAGGATCTTCCTCCCTCCCTCTTAAAAAAGGTCTTCCATTATTGGGCAGTTCTGAGGGCATTAAAGTCCGTTAAAATAAGGGCAGAGGTTAGGAGTGCAAAAAACCAGAAAGTCTCATTTTTAGGTCAAATTCTGGCATATACATACAAATTTTGCATAGGTGTGTGTGTGTGTGTGTGTGTGTGTGTAGACTCTAGGGCAATTCTTTCCTTCAAGGAAAAGTCTTCCTGGAGCATCCAAGGCTTTCCCCAAGAAGAAGCTAAGGGATCAATGTCCATCTCTATTCCTATTTGGGATGCCAATTGTTACATTTGAAAATTAAAGTAAACTGAGGGACAGGGTTCTGAGTATGATCAATTTATTGGTCTGGCTAGCAGTAACTAACAAATTGGGTCAATGGCTTCTCTCAATGTGGAGAGAAACTGAGTGAGGACTGACTAGATTTTTCTTTATTTTAAAAATAATTAGCAAGTAGACAAAGCAAAGTCTCGAGCAGCATGATTGGGCATTCTTCTGATTTCCTATCACTGTCCTAGTCAAAATTGATATTCCCTTCTGAACTCTCTCCCCTCCACAGCCAAGTCATGTAACTCAAGTCACAAGACAAAGGGAGTTGCCACAATGATGAGACTTCCACTTTGAAGTTAATCAGGGTTTTCTGGAAAGTGAATTGTGGGTGGAGTTACAATGTGGTGGAAGTAATTACAAAACAAAAGCTTGACCTTTTAGGTATGTTTCTCAGGGTTTCTAGCGATGGTTAAAATTTACTATGAGAAGGAACTAGACAAAGGAAAAGAAAAAAAAAGACAGCAAAAAAGAATTAAAATCAAATTTAAATTTCATGGATCTGTGGCATTAGTGGAATATATGGCTTAGGAGGAAGATATAATAGAATCTAAGTTATAATTGGGGGCTAAAATATGTGTCATAATAAATGAATACAAGAACAGAAATACTTTACTAATAAGAAGGCATTTAACATAGGTGAGAAACAAGAATTTCTTTTATTAGTTTAATAAGTTAAATATATAGTCAATGAAGGAGGAACAATAACTTCAGAAAATCAGAAGATAAATCAGATTTATTTTTACATCAATAAATGTGTTCTGAATAAACAAACTGTATTCTTTAATTAAAAGAAAAGAATGATAGCAAGGGTCCAGGAACAAAGAAACTTCATCATTCCTTATATTCTTCACAGAAAACATGCCCCTCCCCCCTCAGGCAATTGGGGTCAAGTGACTTGCCCAGGGTCACACAACAGAAAGTCTTAAGTGTCTGAGGCCAAATTTGAACTCAGATCCTTCTGACTTCAGGGCTGGTGCTCTATCCACTGCACCAACTAGCTGCCCCTAGAAAACATTTTTTAATTCCAAGAAGCACAGGTAGGCTGCAGAGATGCCACCATTTTTTTTTAAATCTTCCAGTATAATTTCATTGATATTTAATAAAGTTAATAAAACATATTTTGAAACTTTCTACATATCCATCTATTTACTCCAAAACCTTCTGGTGCTGAAAAATGTTTGAGGGGAAACAAGTAGAGAGGTGCTATTTTCACATTGCCTAAATTTCCCTTGTATCTCTGCTGTTTCCAAAAGTTTCTCTCCTGTGTGAACTCTCTGGTTCACGGTAAGATATGAGAGGTAATTGAAGTCTTTCCCAGGTTCAATATATCTCAGAGGCTTTTCATCAGTAGAAATTGTTTGAAAGTTAGTCACAACACAAATATTTCTTTTGGTTTTCCTTCTGAATGTAACATTGACTTATTTTTTAAATAAGAAAACCAGTGAATACATAGGAAAGACTTTGAACACATAAACAAATCTCTGCCAAAGAATGACATATTTCTCCATCTCTCCTTTGGGGATCATAGTGATTCTTTGTAATTCTGCATCGTTCTCTACTAATCATTTGGTGATTATTCTTTCCATGACTGATGGATATTCATGTTTGAGATCTGATGAAGTCTTCCCCATATTTATCTTATTTATTGTGCTCTGTCTAATGTGAAATGTCTGCTGGGCGTTTGAGGACTGAGTTGTGATCGCAAGTTTTTCCACATTAGTTACGTTGGCAGATTTCTTGTCAGTGTGAACACTTTGCTGTGATGTGTATCCATGCAGGTTTTTCTACATTCATTCCAAGTCTAAGGCTTCTGTCCAGGGTGAATCCTCTGGTACTTCATAGGTTTTGAGCTTTTATTAAATGTTTTCCCACATTCATTCCATGTAGACACTCAAAAAGATTTCTTGTCTTTGTGAACTTTCTGATGTACATACATGTTTGAGCTTTGACTGAAGGCTTTCCCACATTCATTACATGTATAAGGCTTCTCCCCAGTATGAACTCTCTGGTGTTTTTTAAGGCTTGAGCTCTGATTAAAGGCTTTTCCACATTCACTACAGATATAAGGCTTCTCTCCAGTGTGAATCCTCCGGTGTTTGAGAAGAGCTGAATTGTAAATGAATGTTTTTCCACATTCATTACATTTGTAAGGCTTTTCTCCCGTATGATTCATTTGGTGGTTAATAAGGTGTGTGGACTTGCAGAAGGCTTTCTCACAAATATCACACTGAAAGGGCTTCTGTCCAGTGTGAACCTTTTGATGCAAAGTCAAGTAGAATCTCTGGCTGAAGGTTTTTCCACATACCTTACATTCAAAAGGTTTTTCTCCAGTATGAATCCTCAGATGAACTGTGAGGTTTGATTTGTGATTGAAGGATTTCCCACAATCGTTGCATCGAAAAGGTTTCTCTCCTGTGTGAATTCTCTGGTGTGCAATAAGACGGGAGGGATAACTAAAGTCTTTCCCACATTCAGCACATATCAGAGGTTTTTTATTAGGAGGAACTGTTCGAAGATCATTGAAATATCTCTTCTGGTTTTCCTTCTGCTTCTGGTTCTGGTTCTGGCTCTCACATTTCCCAGCATCTCCCAAATTTGATTCTTCTTTCCCAGTTTCACTCCAGGCATGAATCTTCCCTTTTGGACTCCTTAGTCCAGAAGAGCAAATCTGAAAGAGAAATAAAAATGTAAATGTCCCTATTTCCCTGAGATGGGAGAAAGGAAAGTGAGATAAGAGAATGGAAAATAGTGTCGAGAGAGGAGACACATGGCAGTGAGCCTTCTCCTAAAAGGGGACAAAGGAGGGGAATTGAACAGTTACTTAAAGAGGGAGGAGGGAGACTCATTCCTGTTCAAGGTGATTAGAGATGGGGAGAAGGAATCATCCAGGAAGACAGGCATGTGTGGTTTTTAGAAAGAGGGTCAAATAAGATTGGGACCTTGTGCAGCTATGGGCAATAGGACAAGCTCTGCAGTGCCGCTTTTACTAGGGAACTCCTGCCAAGAAATTCTTCTCTCAGAGCAGAGGGGCAACTTTTCTGCAACTCCAGATCTATCACCCCACTGAGAGGTAAAGTTCCTTGTCCAAGATCACATAGCCAGAATGTGTGAGAAGAAATTAGCCCCTAAGTCTCCTCGGCTCCAGAGCCAGCTCTCTCTGTCCTATTCCACTTTGAATCTCTTGGTCTGCATGTGAGACTGGATCTCTCCAGACTACTCCAGCCACTGTGTTATGGCTTGTAACAAACAAAAATACATAGTTTGAATAAAAGACTGGGCCACTTAAAGTCCTGGGAGTGACAGAAACAGAGTCAGAGAGGGTCTGGACTGGAAAAGACCAAGTTGGGCAGAGAAGGGAGAGAGTAAGGAAAGTCATTGACTCTACAGGTATCTCAGATAACGTGACTCAGAAGAAAGAAACTCCCAAGAAAACTTCACCTCTCAATGCTTGTCTAGCCATAGATAAAATTGTGGCAAGAATCCTCTGGGTCAGTCTTCTTGCCTTCATTTTGCTAAGTAAACTTTTGCCTCAGACTGTCTCAAGCTTCTGAGATGTACTCTTGAAGTAACTAGGCTACATGATCTATAAAACCAGGGCTCCATTTCTGACCAATTAATTCCCTGACCTTCAGTGATGCAGACAGCCTTATGTTCTCTTCTTTTGTCTATTTCCTTTTTTCATGTTTGCTTCGACATGTTTTAATAAGCAACGTAAAGGTGACAAATTAGTACAGAGAAGACATGTATAACTGAAGTTGTCTTTTGCTGTTCCAAATACATACTTACCTTTTCTTCTCCCACTCTAACCTCTCTTTGAAAACCAGATTTTAGCAAATGCTACTACTGCAAAGACCAAGGTGCCAGCAACACATATATCGATAAACAATGAAGGCAGAAAAAAAATAAGGATTTCATTTTAACTATTGGTCTTTTTTTTTTTGGCTGAGGCAATTGGGATTAAGTGATTTGCCCAAGGTCACACAGTTAGGGAATGTTAAGTGTCTGAAATCAGATTTGAACTCAAGTCCTCCTGACTTCAGGGCTGGTGCTCTATCTACTGAGCCACCTAGCTGCCCCAGGATTTCATTTTAAGATGTTAAAAGTTTTAACAGAAATAGCAAGAACTTGTATGCATAGCTATTTTGGCTTTCTTCTCAAATCTGAAAAGAAGGAATCTCTTTCTCCCCACCCCACCCCACCCCTGCCAATTATAATGGATTAAATTGACATCTAATTTTAATTATTTCTGATTTTTATTCCTTTTAAAGCTATAAATACTAATGAAAAAGATAATTTCATTTGCTAGACTATCTGCCAGAAGAAGATCCCAAGTAGAAAATGATAAAGCCATTTTATACACTGAAACCAAAACAGAAACAAATGCAAGCTGGGTTAATGTGGCAACAAACTTCCTGACAAAAGCTTTTTTTGATGACATTTGAAAAAAAGATTATTCAAAACACTTCTAGTAAATAGTTTGTCCTTATTGCCAAATGGATTTGTAGCTGATTATGTAATCTAAGATATTCCACTTTTTAAAATCATGTAAAATGTTACTGTTTTCTTTCCATTAAATATTTAAATCTACAAACATCTGCATGAAGTTTTCTGTTGAAAAGTCTTCCCCATCCTACCTTCAACAGCATCATGTGAGCACAAGTTTTTTTTAAACTTAATACAAATTAGTTTTAGAAATAATGTTGTCAGTTACAGACCATCTCCATTTTTCAATGAGTAGTTGATTGTCCATTGACCATGACTCAGTCCCCAGAGAGGGCCAACAGTGAGTTTGAAACAAAAGAGGAATGGATCCAAAGCTTTCTTATACTTAGTCCTTGTGCTCAGCAGAAAACCATTTCATCAAACTAACTTATCTGATTTTTAATATTATATATATAATGGGAAGTGCCTATGTGTTCTATTTCTCAGATGGTAGGCTGAACAAAAATGGTATTTTCCCTTTAGAAATTCACTGTAGTGTTGAACTTGCTAATTATTAGTTCATCAAAACAACACAACTTGTTCTTTGGTACACTTCAAAGATTGATCACCCTAGAGTATAATGTGTTCTACTTAAGAAGATGCTAACAGTTGTGTACTATTAAAATAATTAATGATTTGGATAAACAATTTCTGTTCAGGGATTTTCCCTGTTGCATGCTGTCTCCCTTAGGTGGAAAATAGCACTGTAGTTGTGTGTGTCCTGGGAAATAGAACTTGGGCATATTAATCAATTAATATTCATCCTCTGATTCAAAATTACACTTGAGACTATATCCTAAAATACTTAAATGCAGTAAGAAAATAATGACATATACCAAGCATGGTGAAGCATGCCTGTAATTCATTCCTACTATTGGAGTTCTGAGCTGCTATGATCTAAGGTAGGTCTATTGTCCTCAGTAAGTCTAAAGTCAATATAATAAACCCCTCCAGAAGCTGGGGGTCACCAAGTTGCCAAAGAATAAGCAAACCAGGCCCGGTTGGAAATGGAGAAGGTCAAAGTTTCCATATTAATTAGTGGTGGGGTTAGACCCATGAGAAGTCATTGCACTTCCCATGTGGGTGTGAGAAATACTAAAAAGCTGGGTTTTTACAAAGTGTTGCAAACTTCAAGGTAGTGTAAGATTGTGGGTACCAGCGATGGGAAGGTTTTCAGAATGGGAGAGGTTAAGGAAGGTTAAATGGCCACAAAACAGTTAAAATTGGGGAGCTAGGAAGGCACAAATGGATTCAGCCAGTCAGAAAGAGTTTTTTACTTTTAAGAAAATCTCAAATTTAAAGATAATAGCCCATCCAGCCCAAACTAGTTGAGGTCAATGACCTGACTTGATCAAATCATTATTGCAGGTCTGCTTAATTGGCTAATTGAATATTAAACACACCTCACCACCACCATAGGAAGAGTTTTCCACCATTTTTGAACATAGCATGTATGATAAGGGAGGGGGAACATGTTTATACATACTTAGGGGGAAACATATAGTGTGAGTATTGGAAAGATTATAACCCAGAAGGGAACAGATCAATCTGGACTCTGAAGAGAGGGACTGTGCCAAACTAACAAGTTTTGTACTCAGGGCTCCCTCTTCCCAGAAGCAGAGCCTGCTTCTGGCCAGATACATTATGACGTTTCCTTAAGATTCTTCTTTAACGCATTTTCCTCACTATCTGGTTTTCAATATTAAGAGCACGAGTGAACTAGGGAGACAGTTTTTTAAAAAAGGAGAGAGAAATGAACAAAAATCTTCCTAACAGCATTGGGAATTTTTTAGAAGTGAGTATATTGTACTAGAGATAATTCTATTCAAGTAGAGGATTAAGCTAGATAGCTACTGAGGTCTCTTTAAATTCTGAAATTCTATGTTCTGGCTCAAGAGGAATAGATTATTTAATATTTAATAAAATTCTAATATATACACCCAAGCAGATCTTAATAGATCCATAAATGACCCAATGTCTATAATTATATATGCTGCTATTATTCTTTTTTCAGTATCTAGGTACTAATTAAATGATTGTTAGTCTTTTAGAAATCTACCTACTTAGCTGAACGATCATTTATAGGTTAATCCTGTTACCTTCTCATTTTTGTTAATACCATCACAATTTTGAACTTTATAAATATGCTGTCGAATCAGGAGCTAAGGGACCTTAAGAGACTTTGTGACCCAAGCCCCTCTCTTTGCCCAACCTCATACAAGCACCAAAGGCAAGATGGCGGCATATACATTTTCTATTTGGACTAGGATTTTTGCTTCATGTATTTATTTTTTTGATGCTTTAAGTGACAAGAGAGGATAAAGAAAAAGTTTTTTTTATTAGTGAGATAATTGATGTGATTGTCTACAATGACAGAACAGAAGAAAAAAATGTTTTATCAATCCTAAACAAAAGCTCACTGCAGAATTTCTGCATCCCGCCAGATTCTTTGAGGGAATCGAAAAGGTCAATCAATCAATAAACATTTATTAAGTGCCTCCTATGGGGATTGAGCACTATGCTAATCACTGGGCACAGAATAAGGAGGCAAAAGATTGGCCCTGCCCTC
This sequence comes from Myrmecobius fasciatus, assembly GCA_023553655.1. Classification (NCBI taxonomy): domain Eukaryota; kingdom Metazoa; phylum Chordata; class Mammalia; order Dasyuromorphia; family Myrmecobiidae; genus Myrmecobius; species Myrmecobius fasciatus. The sequence continues at coordinate 111,033 of JAJPUD010005055.1, read as the reverse complement.
AGAGAGCTTGCAGTCTAACCAAAAAGCTCACAAATGATTTTCCTAATACCAAAATGTGATTTGCTTATTAAAATAGTCTTCCCTTTTTGAGCTACCTATCTATCTGAGGCCAGAGTTTCTTCATATACTTCAACTAAAACAGCAAACTACAACAGGTGGGATGCAGGCAGATATGATAATCTACTTTTTCTTCATCTAGGCCTTATAGTGGTTTGAAAAAAATATGCAAAATAATGTCACTTCTCCTCCTATTTTTTTGGGGGGGAAATAAAATCATTTTTCAATTATAAAATGTTATTTATGATAACATGTAATGGATTAAATATCGTTCTTTTCAATGAAAAAAAAAAGATGTAACTTCTCTCCTATTTATGAGATGCTGAAATTTAACCACTCTAGGGGTGATGTCGGGAAATGACCCATTCATCTGACACTCTTACCTACTGTTGCTAGGAAGTCATCACATTAACAGCTGGACCGTTCAGGAGGTTTCAGAGGCTGGTCCTCCAGTCAGAGGTCCTGAAATCCAAAGCACTTCCTAGCTCTGTGATATTGGGCAAATCACTGTTTCTGTCTGATGCAGGTTCCTAACTATTAAATGGATCTCCCAAGAGTTGTGAGGATTCAAAGAGATGATCTTTGTAAAGTGTCTGATGATTAAAGTAAGGCTCAGGGACATTAAATCACTTGTTCAGAGTCCAACTCTTTCTCATTGTCCTTGAATTCTATCTAGGCTGCTTTCCACTTTCCTTGGGAGAGGTTTATTATTCTTCCTTTCTCCCCCCCATCCTAACCTTATAAAGTAGCTCTGGAAAACCCCCACACAATTATTAGGCACCAGTTGAGAGAGGAAGTGAGTTGATAAATGGGAAAATAAAAATGAAAGACTCCCCTGAAAGGGAGCAGACTCACCATCACTGCCAGAGCTCCTGAGATTCTGCCTCAGCTTTCTTAGGCTGCTGATGTTGCTCGATGAACGCTGAACTTGAGAAGCTCTGATCCAGACTCCTCTATATATAACTAATTCCAGCTCCTCCCACACCCATTTAAGTACTCAACATCAGGAGGTGAGAACTTCTTTGAGCCAATCATGAATCTCCCAGGGGGGAGGGGTTCACACTTTCAATCAACATATGTTAAGCACCCAGTATGGGCCAAAAGCAGTGCTAAGCACTAGGGATACAAAAGGGGCAAAAGACAGCCACCCTTTAAATGCCAGAGTGGAATTTTAGTTTCATCTTGAAGAAAGCAAGAAAAGCTGGGAAAGGAAATTAGGAAGGCAAGGTTGCCCACCCCGCATGGAAGACAGTCCAGGACAAATGGATTGACGACTCATAGATGGAGCATCTTGTCTGAGGAAAAGCTTGGAGACTGTTTGGGCTAGGTTCTGTATAGTCTGTGGATAGAACTAAATTAGAAGAAGCCCCTAGGAAGGGCTTTGAAAGCCAAACAGAACACTTTATATGTCATTCTAAAAGAAACTGCTGGAGTTCAATGAAGAGGGAGGTCACATCTGCACTTTAGGATGCACTTTGATAATTGAGTGCAGGGTGAAAGGGGAAAGATTTGAAGCAGGTAAAGCAATCAGAAGGCTATTCCTTAAATTTTATTTTATTTTCCATTCCTCCCTTCACATCTTCCTCTATCCACAGAGGAGACAAGTAATCCAGTACTACTTACATATGAAGTCATACATAACATGAGACTATTTCAGTCACCGACATATGAGGTGTCACAGTGAGGGTCCCCATCTGGGTTAGGGCAAAATCAGAGGAAATTCTACCAAACCATTTTTTTTTATTAAAAGCTTTTTATCTACAAAACACATGAGTGACCCCTCCACACTGACCCTTATAAAACTTTTTCTTTTTTGTTCCAAGCCCCTCCCCTCCCTCCTCCCACCCTACTCCTAGATGACAGGCAATCCAATACATGCCAAACATGACAAACCAAATGACAAATCCAACATATGTATACATATCCACAGCTATCTTACTGCAAAAGAAACATCAGATCTAGAAAGAGAGAAGAAAAAAAAAACAACCTAAGAAGGAAAACAAAATGCATGGAAATATTCACAGAAAGTATTAAAATGCTGTGTTGTGGTCCACACTCAGTTCCCACAGGCCTCTCTCTGGTTATGACTATCTTCATCGATGAACAATAGGAACTGGTTTGAATCACATTGTTGAAGAGAACCATGTCCATCAGAATTGATCATCGTATAGTCTTGTTGCTGTGTATAATGTTCTCCTGGTTCTGCTGATTTCACTCAGCATCAGTTCATGCAAGTCTCTCCAGGCCTCTCTGAAATCCTTCTGCTGGCTGTTTTTTACTGAACAATAATATTCCATAACATTCATATACCAAAATTTATTCAGCCATTCTCCAATTGATGGGCATCCTTTCAATTTCCAGTTTCTTGCCACTACAAAAAGGGCTGTCACAAACATTTTTGCACATGTGGGTCTCTTTCCCTCCTTTAAAATCTCTTTGGCATATAGGCCCAGTAGCAACATTGTTGGGTCAAATGGTATGCACAGTTTGATAACTTTTTGAGCATAGTTCCAAATTGCTCTCCAGAATGGTTGGATCCATTCACAGTTCCACCAACAATGTATCAGTGTCCCAGTTTTCCCACATCCCCTCCAACATTCATCATTATCTTTTCCTGTCATCTTAGCCAATCTGACAGGTGTGTAGTAGTATCTCAGAATTGTCTTAATTTGCATTTCTCTGATCAATAGTGATTTGGAGCACCTTCTCATGTGACTAGAAATAGTTTTAATTTCTTCATCTGAAAATTGTCTGTTCATATCTTTTGACCATTTATCAATTGGAGAATGACTTGAATTCTTATATATTTGAGTTAATTCTCTATATATTTTAGAAATGAGGCCTTTATCAGAACCTTTGAATGTAAAAATATTTTCCCAGTTTATTGCTTCCCCTGTAATCTTGTCTGCATTCATTTTGTTTGTACAAAACCTTTTTAATTTGATATAATCAAACTTATCTATTTTGTGATTAATGATGACTTCTAGTTCTTCTTTGGTCACAAATTCCTTCCCCCTCCACAGGTCTGAGAGGTAAACCATCCTACATTGTTCTAATTTGTTTATAATATCATTCTTTATATCTAGATCATGAATCCATTTTGACCTTATCTTGGTATATGGTGTTAGGTGTGGGTCAATGCCTAGTTTCTTCCATACTAGTTTCCAATTTTCCCAGCAGTTTTTGTCAAATAATGAGTTTTTATCCCCAAAACTGGGGACTTCGGGTTTATCAAACACTAGATTCCTATTGCCATTGAGTATTTTGTCCTGTGAACCTAACCTATTCCACTGATCCACTATTCTGTTTCTTAGCCAGTACCAAATGGTTTTGATGACCACTGCTTTATGATATAGTTTTAGATATGATACAGCTAGGCCACCCTCATTTGCATTTTTTCATTAATTCCCTTGAAATTCTTGACCTTTTGTTTTTCCAGATGAATTTTGGTGTTATTTTTTCTGGGTCAGTTAAAAAATTTCTTGGGAGTTTGATTGGTATAGCACTAAATAAATAGATTAGTTTAGGTAGTATTGCCATCTTTATTATATTCGCTCGACCTATCCAAGAGCACTTGATGTTTTTCCAATTGTTTAGATCTGACTTTATTTGTGTGGAGAGTGTTTTGTAGTTTTGCTCAAATAGATCCTGACTTTCCCTTGGTGGATATATTCCCAAATATTTTATACTATCGATAGTTATTTTGAATGGAATTTCTCTTTGTATCTCTTGCTGTTGCATTTTGTTGGTGATGTATAAAAATGCTGATGATTTATGTGGATTTATTTTGTATCCTGCAACTTTGCTAAAGTTGTGGATTAATTCTAATAGTTTCTTAGTTGATTCTCTAGGGTTCTCTAAGTAGAACATCATATCATCTGCAAAGAATGATAATTTGATTTCCTCATGACCTACTGTAATTCCTTTAATCTCTTTTTCTTCTCTTATTGCCAAAGCTAGCATTTCTAATACAATATTGAATAGTAATGGTGATAGTGGGCAACCTTGTTTCACCCCTGATCTTATTGGGAATGGTTCCAGTTTATCACCATTACATATAATGCTAGCTGATGGTTTTAAATAGATGCTACTGACTATTTTAAGGAAAAGTCCATTAATTCCTATACTCTCCAGTGTTTTTAATAGGAATGAATGTTGGATTTTATCAAATACTTTTTCTGCATCTATTGAGGTTATCATGTTTTTTGTTAAATTGGTTATTGATATAGTCAATTATGTTAATAGTTTTCCTAATATTGAACCATCCCTGCATTCCTCGTATAAATCCTACTTGGTCATGGTGTATTATTCTGGGAATGATTTTCTGTAATCTCTTTGCTAATATTTTATTTAAGATTTTTGCATCAATATTCATTAGGGAGATTGGTCTATAATTTTCTTTCTCTGTTTTTGTTTACCTGTTTTTTTGTTTTGTAGGTATCAGTACCATGTCTATGTCATAAAAGGAGTTTGGTAGGAGTCCTTCATTCCCTATTTTTTTGAATAGTTTATATAATATTGAAGTTAATTGTTCTTTAAATGTTTGGTAGAATTCACATATAAATCCATCTGGTCCTGGGGATTTTTTCTTAGGGAGCTGATTAATGACTTGTTCTATTTCTTTTTCTAAAATGGG
>JAJPUD010005055.1:83605-101340 GCA_023553655.1 Myrmecobius fasciatus | reverse complement strand
TTTGCCTTCTGGGTCTAAAATATCAGGGCAGTTTTCTTTCATGATTTCCTGGAAGATAGTGTCTAGGTTCCTCTTTTCATCATGGCTTTCAGGAAGCCCTATAATCCTTTGATTGTCTCTCCTAGATCTATTTTCCAGGTCAGTTGTTTTTCCTAGGAGATATTTCATGTTTTTTTCCTATCTTTTCATTTTTTTGTTTTTGTTTGATTGATTCTTGAAGTCTTGACGAGTCATTCATTTCTAATTGTTTGATTCTAATTTTTAATGTCTTATTTTCTTCAGTTACTGTTTTTAGTTCCTTTTGCAATTGACCATTTACATTTTTTGTTCATTGCATTCTTTTTCCATTTTTTCCATTTTTTTTTGTAATGATCTCATTTTGTTTCTCCATGTTTCTTCTAACTCTCTTTTAAGATTCTTTATGCAATCTTCAAAGAAAGCCTTGTGCCATGGAGTCCAGTTTATGTCTCTCTTTGGGGCTTTTTTCTGGAGTTGCTTTACTTTAGGGGCCTCAGGATTTGAGTTCTGTTCTCTCTCCATAAAAGCTGTCTATGGTGAGAGCTCTTTTTGGTTTTTTATTCATTTTTTTAAAGGTTTGAGGTCTGTTGAAAGCAAAGGAGGGACAGATGCTTTAATTTGCCCTGGGGCAGTTCTGCTGATTGAATTATTTCAGGTGTTGGGCAGTTCTGCTGATTGATTATGTCAGGTGCTGATCAGTTCTGCTGATTGATTGATTGCCCTAGGGTGCTGTGTAAAGGCAGCTAGGTCTGGTGCTTGTCAGGGGTTCAGTGGTTCACAATCTTCCCCCCACAAAAGGCAGATCCTCCAAACCACCTGCTTACAATCAGGACAGATTGGCCCAAGAGGCCCACAGAAGACTCCCAGGTGTGTGAAAAGCACAAAGCTCCGACTCCAGCTCTGACTCTTGCTCTGACTCCTGTTCCAGCTCCCTGCCCCAGTCTCCCTGTGCTGCAGTTTGAGTTCAGCAGACCACCCCCCTGCCCAATTAAAACAGACCTGTTTTGAAGTTCTTCCAAGAGTATTGGGTGTTCCCCTTCCAGAGTATTCCAGTGTTGCCCTCCAGATCTTGTGGATTTTTTTTTTACTTCATAATCAGTCTAGAGGATTCATATGTTGTTGGCTTGAGGGAAGGTTAGAGGAGGTTACAGAGACTCCTATCTGATCTCTGCCATCTTCCAAACCATTTTCATGACTGCTGCTTTATAGGATAGCAGTGAAGTCTAGGACTATGGAGTCTTGGATCTAAGGGATGGGACAGGAGAATTCCTGTCCAGTGTTTACTTTCCTTGTTGGAAGCAAGAAATCTTGCCCCATGAAGGTGCAGCTGTTAAAGATTCCAGTCCCAGCCTTTGTCAGTGAATTGTGGTTCTGTTAGGAGCAGAGGAGACTCCTTTTGTTGGAGACTGGGAATCAAACCCTCAGTCCTTGATCTCTGCTGTAGCCAGAAAGTCGTGCCTTCAATCTTGTGGATACCAAGATCTCTAGTTCCAACACTGATTATGAGGGAATCCATTTCTTTTTTATTATTAAAGCTTTTTATTTAGAGAACATATGAGTAATTTTTCTACATTGACCTTTGCAAATTTTTTTTGCTCCAAATTTTTCCCCTCCTTCCTCCCACCCCCACCCTTAAATGACAGGTAGTCTAATACATGTTAAATATGTTAAATTATATGACAAATCCAATATATGTATACATACTTATATCGTTATCTTGCTGCACAAGAAAAATCAAATTTAGAAAGAGAAAAAAAGAAAAACAACCTAAGAAGGAAAACAAAATGAAAGCAAATATTCACAGAAAGCATTAAAATGCTGTGTTGTGGTCCACACAGTGCTCACAGGCCTTTCTCTGGGTGTAGATGGCTTTCTTCATCGCTAACAATAGGAACTGGTTTGAATCACATCATTGTTGAAGAGAACCATGTCTATCAGTTGATCATTGTATAATATCGTTGCTGCTGTGTACAGTTCTTTCCTGGAACTCTAACCCCCACCCCATCCTGCTTTGTTTCCCTGAGTGCCAGAGCCCTATAAGAATCCTTGGAACCCCTAACTAGGCTGCTGGATACCTTGAGATCCAGATGGTTGGCTAATATGGCTGCCAGTCCAAACTCTCTGGTGCTGGATTCACTGAGATCCAGACGGCTGGCTAACATAGGCTGTCAGTCTAAATTCTCCATGGATTGGACGCTTTGAGACAAGAGTTCCATTCAGTCCCATCCATAGCTATGGATTCTAAGCTCTCCATTACTATCAACAAAATATTAATAATTTCTAATCTGTGGTACTGGCTCAGTTTCTCTGAAGCATTACAAGGCAAGGGAGTCATCCAGAAGATGTAGCAACTTAACTGCTGGGCCTCTGTAGAGACATGGAAGAACTTTTTAAAAGTTTTTTTAATTTAAGCTTTTTATTTTCAAAATATAGACATGGATAATTTTCAACATTCTCCCTTACTAAACCTTGTGTTCTATTTTTTTCCTTCCCTTCTCCACACTCTTTCCCTGAGATAGCAAGTAATTCAATATATATTAAACATATCAATTCTTCTATACACATTGCCATAAATATGCTGCACAAGCAAAATCAGATAAAAAATGGAAAAAAATGAGAAAAGAAACAAAATGCAAGCAAACAACAAGAGTGAAAATGCTGTATTGTGGTCCACGTTTAGTTCCCACCGTCCTCTCTCTGGATATAGATGGTTTTCCTCATCACAAGAACATTGGAACTGGCCTGAATCATCTTATTGTTGATGAGAGTCATGTCCATCAGAATTGATCTTCACATAATATTACTGTTGCCATGTATAATGTTTTCCTGTTTCTGCTGACTTCACATCATTAGTTTATGTAAGTCTCTGAAGGCTTCTCTGAAATCATCCTGCTGGTCATTTCTTACAGAATAATAATATTCCATGCCATTCATATAGCATAATTTATTCAGCCATTCTCCAATTGATGGGCACCCATTCAGTTTCCAATTCCTTGCCACTACAAAAAGGGCTGCCACAAACATTTCTGCACATGTGGGTCTTTTCCCCTCCTTTAAGATCTCTTTGGGATCTAGGTCCAGTAGAAACACTGCTGGGTCAAAGAGGTATACACAGTTTGATAACTTTTTGAGCATAGTTCCAAATTGTTCTCCAGAAGAATTCCACCAACAATGCATTAGTGTCTCAGTTTTCCCTCTCCAAAATTCATCATCTTTTCCTGTCATTTTAGCCAATCTGACAGGTATGTAGTAGTACCTCAGAGTTGTCTTAATTTGCATTTCTCTGATCAATAGTGATTTGGAGCACTTTTTCATATGACTAGAAATGGTTTCAATTTCTTCATCTGAAAATTGTCTGCTCATAACCTTTGGCCATTTATCAATTAGAGAATTGCTTGATTTCTTATAAATTTGGGTCAATTATGTATTTTAGAAATGACACCTTTATCAGAACCCTTGCATATACATCCCCCCAGCTTATTGCTTCTCTTCTAATCTTGCCTGCATTGCTTTTGTTTGTACAAAACCTTTTTAACTTGATATAATCAAAATTGTCCATTTTGCACTCAATAATGTACTTGAGTTCTTTGGCCACAAATTCCTCCCTTCTCCAGAGATTTGAGAGGTAAACTATCCTTTGTTCTTCTAATTTGCTTATAATCTTATTCTTTATGTCTAAATCCTGAACCCCTTTTGACCTTAGTTTGGTATAAGGTGTTAGGTGTGGGTCAATGCCTAGTTTTTGCCATACTAATTTCCAATTTTCCCCGCAGTTTTTGTCAAATAGTGAGTTCCTGTCTCCAACGTTGGGGTCTTTTGGTTTCTCAAGCATTAGAAATTAGTATAGTCATTGATTGTTTGGTCCTGTGGACTTAACTTATTCCACTGTTTAACTACTCTATTTCTTAGCCAGTACCAAATGGTTTTGATGACCTCTGCTTTATAATATAGTTTTAGGTCTGGCACGGCTAGGCCACCTTCATTTGCTTTCTTTTTTTTTCATTAATTCTCTTGAAACTCTTGACCTTTTGCTCTTCCAAATGAATTAATTTTTTCTAGTCTGTGAAGTAATTTCTTGGGAGTTTGATTGGCATGGCACTGAATAAGTAGATTAATTTAGGTAGTATTGTCATTTTTATTATATAACCTTGGCCTATGCATGAGCACTTGATAATTTTCAAAGAGATTAGACCTGATTTTATTTGTGAGAAAAATGTTTTGTAATTGTGTTTTTATAGTTCCTGACTTTGCTTTGGTAGATAGACTCCCAAATATATTTTTTAAAATTATCGACAGTTATTTTAAATGGAATTTCTCTTTGTATCTCTTGCTGGTGAACTTTTCTGGTGATGTATAAAAATGCTGCTGATTTCTGTGGATTTATTTTGTGTCCTGCAACTTTGCTACAGTTGTGAATTGTTTCTAGTAGTTTGTCAGTTGAATTTCTAGGATTCTTTAAGTATACCATCTTTTAGCTGACCAAATCACCCAGGCTAGAGAAACAATTTTACAACACAGACTGGTATTAGACTACTTATTAGCCAAGGAAGAAGGGGTGTGTGGCAAACTGAATTTAACTAGCCATTATATCAAAATTGATGATAATGGACAAATAGTGAAAGAAATTACCAAGGATATTAGGAAAGTGGTGCATGTTCCAGTACAAACTAGGAACTCTCCTTTTAATACCCCATGGTGGTCCTGGTGTATCGGGAGTTGGTGGAAACAGATTTTCTGGTTCGCCTTGGTGGCCTTGAGTGGAATCATTTTACTACCCATCTGCTTATCCTGTTTAATTCAATTAATAACCCAGGTAGCTCAAAATAGTCTTAACAAGATGGTGACTGTCACTTCCACCCAAACAAGGATGTTAATCTTGAAAGGACATTTCCCCTCAACACTATGAGACAAAAGGATCCCGAGAGTGACAGTCAGATAGACCAACAATGTGAATTAATCTTACAAAATATGAAGAAATCTCATCAAAATAAAAGGGGCTGAATGGAAAATTTGAGATTTCTTCAAAAGGAAAACTATACATTAACCATGCTATGGGATTAGGTTCCTATTTCCCCCTGCCTTTCCTCATTGGCATTTAGGGTTAGGGTTATGAGTGGATGGAGCAATTCTGGGAGTGTGTAGAGCAGACTAAGAGCCTTAACAACCTGCTTCAGAGAGTTAGATTATAGAAAACAGAAACCAGAGTTGGTTACAGAACAATGTTTTTCATAGTAATATGTTTTAAGATATATAAGCAACGAGATTTCTCTCATTAAATGAATTATCAGCAACCCCATCTCCTTAGTTTCAACGCCACTAGCCCATTTGTGTTGTGCTGGTTACAACAAATGGTTCCCAACATGGGGTCCTGATCCCATCAGGCACTGATTGTGTCAAGCATCCCACAAGGGAAGCAGAGACCTGATGGGGAACTGGTACTGAACATGGTCTTCTAGTGGTTGGTACCCCCTGGTAACTGGAGGACAAAAGGCCTAAGTCAAAATAAGGGGCAGGCTCCAGCAGGGCCACTCAGCAGCAGGGCTCATTTTTCATTTTTTGGAGGATGTAAAACAATGGGAGGATAAATAAAGGATTGAAGGATGAAAGGAAAGATCTTAAATGTTTACAATTAATCATGTTAAAAAGGGGAGTAAGGGCTAAGAAAAATAAGAGCATTTTTACGCGATGTTTATAACAATGTGCCCGGGTTCCCCAGTGGCCCCCAAATCAATATTAGTGTATGGGGACCCTTAGGAGAAACTATACAGGGGCAGCTAGGTGGCACAGTGGATAGAGCACCAGCCCTGAACTCAGGAAGACGTGAGTTCAAATCTGGTCTCAGACACTTAACATTCCCTAGCTGTGTGACCCTGGGCAAGTCACTTAACCCCAACTGCCTCAACAAAAAGCAAAAAAAAAAAAAAAAAAAAGAAAAAGGAGAAATTATACAGAGTATACAAAGAGAAAGGCCCTCAGGCAGTCTCTTCCAACACCCTCTTTTTGTATCACATTATAAAAATTTGCTTCTCAAAGCCTGGAGAGATACAGGAAATTGTAGACATAATGAGAGAACAGAGTGAGGGGTCAGAAGAGGAGGAGGGCTTAAAGGAAAAGGCAACAGGCAGCTCATCTGGAGCTTTATCAAGAACTCCTTGAGGTTGCCCTTCAAATAATCCTTTGCGGCACATAGAACTGCATACTCCATTCCCCAAAATGGCTCTTGAGGATAAAGAGGGACTGAAAGATTTACATATATATTCAAAGGAGCTTAAGATTTGCCCTGTGATAGAGGCTGTGTAAGGACAGAGGACTTGGCAAAAGCTGGAATTAAAACAATTGAAAGAATAAAAACCAGCTGTTATGAATTATGGCCCCACGGCCCCTTATATCATCACATTATTAGGAAACTTGTCTGAAGATGTGCTAGCTCCTTAGAACTGGCATCAGGTTGCTAAAGTATGTTTGTCACCTGGAGACTTTTTCCAGTGGAAAGCTAATAATACTGAGAAGTGGCTAATGTATATTATGATTTGATGAGGGCACAAGGAGCTGCTGCACCTAATTAATTAATTTATTTAGCTTTTTGCTGAGGCAATTGAGGTTAAGTGACTTGCCCAGGGTCACACAGCTAGGAAATGTTAAGTGTTTGAGTTAAGTGTTCCTTATCTCAGGTCCTCCTGACTTCAGGGTTGGTGCTCTATCCACTGCGCCACCTAGTGGCCCCTGCTGCACCTAATTTAGATGTGCTGTTAGGTGTAGGTCATAATACGTTTCCAGGAACTCAATTAGGATATACTTTGGAAGTTTATCGTGCTGTCCAAAGATCTCTGGAAAGAGACAGTGACCAGTGGACAACCTACTGGAGGTTTTACAAAAGTGGTACAGGAAGGAGAAAAATTTTCAGATTATGTGGCTAGAATTAAGCAGCCAGCAGAAAGAACTATAGGTAACATAGAGGATTTAGAAGAAATTATTAGACAAATAGCAAAAGAAAATTCTGGTACTGATTATAAGAGAGCATTTTTATCACTCCCCCCCTGATGATCAATAATTAATGAACAACAATGGGAGGTGACATGGGGCATGATGGTGGCTGAGATAAGCATGAGGGGAGTGAGAATAGCAGATAGAACCTGACAGAGTACACATATATTATATTGGAAATTTGAAAACAAGCAAGGAGGTTTCCACCCATATTGTTTACCAAATTTACCTACAGCTCTCCAGGGATGGGACATTTTATCACAAATGCAAATGAAACAGTACAAATTTTTAATAGGGCCCTAATAGAAGGGCAGGCCACAGTTTCCACCCATATTGTTTACCAAATTTACCTACAGCTCTCCAGGGATGGGAAATTTTTTTTTATCACAAATGCAAATGAAACAGTACAATTTTTTTTTATTTTTTTTATTTTTATTATTTATTTATTTATTTATTTTTTAAATTTTTTAAATTTTATTTGCATAACATATGTGTGGGTAATTCAGCAGTACAAATTTTTAATAGGGCTTTGATAGGAGGGCAGGCCACAGCTGATCCTATATAATGGATTAATGATATCCCTGTGTGGGTTGATCAGTGGCCCCTAAGTCAAGAGAAAATAACTACCCTAGAAGAAATAGTAAAGGAGCAATTAGAAAGTGGACATATAGTTGAGACAGCCCTTGGAACTCTCCCATATTTGCAATAAAAAAGAAATGGGGTAAATGGAGGATGCTTACGGATCTCAGGAAAGTTAATGAAACTATGAATACAATGGGAGTCTTACAATCTGGTCCCCCATCTCCAAATGTGATTCCTGAAAATTGGCCTTTATGGATAATAGATATCAGGGACTGTTTCTATTCTATACCTTTACATCTGCAAGATGTTCAGCAGTTTGCATTTTCACTTCCTAATGCTAATTTGAAAGCACCTCTTTTTTTTTTGTTTCTTTTTTTAAAAGCTTTTTATTTGCATAACATATGTATGGGTAGTTCTTCAACATTGACCCTTACAAAGCTTTCCATTACAAATTTTGAAAGCACCTCTTAAAAGATACACATGGAAAGTATTACCACAAGGAATGAAAAAAAAAAAAAAAAGCCCAACATTGAGTCAGAAATTTGTGGGGGAAATTCTTGAACCTATTTGAAAAGCTCACCCTAAGGCTTATTTGATACACTTTGTATCTTTGTGCACACCCCCTTTACAAGAGCTGGAGGAAGTTTTAGCCAAAACAATACAACATTAAGGAAATGGGAATTGTCTATTGCACCTGACAAAATACAAAGGGAACCTCCCTTCCATTATCTTGGCAGCACACTTCCAGAAAAATACATCAGACCCCCAAAGGTACAGATAAGAAGGGATCAGCTATTCACTAATTGGGAATGTTAGTTGGATTAGAAGAAGTTTAGGGATCCCTAATGAAATAATGGCACCATCCTATCAAATTTTAGAGGGTGACTCCAGATTAAATTCATCTAGGATATTAACAAAGGAAGCAGAAGAGGCTATTAAGATAATAGAAAAGACTTCTGCAGAAAGATGCAGAATAAAAGAAGGAAAAGGATTGCAAATTAGAATTCTGGCCTTGACATATACACCTCCAGGGGCAACTAGATGGTGCAATAGATAGAGCACCAGCCCTGCAGTCAGGAGGACCTGGGTTCAAATGTGGTCTCAGACACTTAACATTCCCTAGCTGTGTGACCCTGGGCAAGTCACTTAATTTCCTCTGGGTAAATCACTTAATTTCAATTGCCTCAGCAAAAAACCCAAAAAAAACCACCTCTGGGCATAATCATACAAGGTGAGAAAAATCATAGAATGGGGATATCTATGTGATCAGTCATCTACTTCTTTAGAAACATACTCAATTATAGTAGCAAAATTAATCTCTAAATTTACCAATAGGTGTATACAATTAAGTGATAACAAACTTGAGGTGATATGTATCCCTTTTAATGGGTATCTGATACAACAATTAATACAAGAAAGTCCTGAGGTGATATGTATCCCTTTTAATGGGAATCCGATACAACAATTAATACAAGAAAGTCCTGAATGGTAGATTATAATTGGGATCCATTCTGTGCCAATGAAATATGACAATCCAAAAGGGATTTTTAAATTCTTATCAGAAAATGAATTTCTATTTCAGAAAGTTATATCCAAATAGCCAGTTGGGGGCAAAAATATATTTATTGATGCTACAAATTCTTATCTTGCCTCTAGATACAGCCCTGAGGATGGGATGCTTAAGAAAATCAAAATACCTTTTTGATCCACTCAGAAAAATGAACTGGCAGCTATTATAACTACCTTGGTTATGTTTCCAGAACCTAGCAACATTATATCAGAGTCTAAATATGCAATACTCCTATTGTCTAGAATACAAACAACCAGTATTAAAAGAAGTCATTGTAAGATATTCTGTGTATTTCAAGATCTTCAAGACATAGTTAGGGCTTGTCATAATCCTGTATATATTTTACATGGTCCTTCCTGTCAGGGCCCGAGAATGAGAAAACACAGGCCTATGCATAAACTTTAGATTGAGTGATTAACTACACCTTGAGACTGCTGGACCATATCCGTGCCTTCCACTCCCTGTTACTCGACCCCCATGTCCTTACACTCCTCACCCTGCTGCCCAACCCCCGTGTCCTTGCATTCTCCACTAATTACCTAAACCCCATCTGCAATCGGAGCAGCCTGACCACCTCCACATTCCTGCAACTCCTCATCCCTAACGGCATTGGCCTATTTAACCCTAGCTCTTTTGTTTCAATAAACGAGACTATTCCATCTGCCATGTAGTCTCCTTCCTCTCTCTCGCCTATTCTCTCCCTTCAGGTCGGGTCCTCCCCGCCCCCACGAATTACTAAAGTCCCGGTGGACAGGACACCTTCCCACATTAACATTGGAGGATCTGTATTTGAAGGAAGTCATATAGCAGATCAATGTTTTATTGGGACTATGGAAGAAACACACTGCCAGAGACTGAACCTTAACCCTTTTAACCTTCCCCCCTTTTCCCCCCTTTGCCAAAAGACTGAACCTTAACCCTTTTCACCTTCCCCTTCCCCACCCTGACACAAATATCTGAATATCTAAGAACAACCACTGCATATTCCAGCATAAGCATGCAGAACGACACGCCTCAGGAGACCACAAGATATCATTGTTCTACTCCACCCTTGGAGCCCCTAACCTTTGGCACCTGACCCCCACCCCTCATTTCAAAGTGTCACACCCCATCTGTCTTCTTGCTCAATGTGCTGTTACTACATTGTGGTCATCTGCCTACATATACTCTGTGCAAACTCAATAAACTCGAGACATATTCTACCATAACCTAGAGTTGTCTCCTTCCTCTCTGCGATCCTGTCCCCAGACCTCTGTGTCTCCCCAGGCCATTCGGCCTTACGAGCTCTGCTCCCCCGGCTTATGTCCTGCTCGCCTGACCCACGTTGATGACCTGCTGGTCAGGTCAACACACGTATCCCATCAAACATTTTATCAATATGCTCAGAAAAATGTTTTAAATTATCAAAGAGTGGGCCCGACAGATACTCAAAGGATGTCCTGCATGTGTGTTGTATCATCCCCTGAAATTAGAGGCTATCAACCCCAGAGGAAGATATTTTAATGAGCTTTGGCAGATGGATATTACACATATGTTAGAGTTTGGAAAATGCAAATATGTGCATGTTATTGTAGATACAGATTCAAGATTTACTCAGGCCTCTGCTCTAAGAGGAGAAACCACAAAAGCATGACCTCAATGTTATGCCACAGTTTCCCTGTCTCAGTTTCCCTCAGTTGCTCTGTTTCAGTTTCCCTTGATTGTTCTGCCCAAAAACAACAACCCCCCCTTCCTTCTGACCTTCAGAAATAATTGGACTCTCATTCCAGAGAAGTCATAAAAGCTCCAGATGGCCAGCCTCCACCTCCCCCTTATCTTTTGGCTCCAGACTTACTGTCTTCCTTTCCCAGACTCAGCACTCTTTACTCCCTACCTGTCAGAATTGAATTGATAGTTTCCTTGGACCCCAGATGTTTCTCAGCTGTTCCCATGAGTTCTTTGTCTCCCTGAGCTATGGAACCTATAAAATTCATTGAATGAGCTACTGAATACTTTGTGACATTAGTCCTATTCAGTGGGCTGGCATGTCTGTCAGTCTAACTCTCTGGGCTGGACCTGCTTGAGATATGGACTGTGTGCTTTGACACAAGAGTCCCAATAGTCCCAATCCATAGCTATGGATTCTGAACTCTCACTTAACATCAATAAAGTATTACCTAATCTCCAATGTGTGATACTGCCTCAGTTTCTCCCTGAGCATTTCATCAACAGGTCAGAACTATACCGGACCTGCTTATCTTTCTTTGCAGTTTAGGAAATTCTGTGCTTCTTGGGGTATTTCATGTGTTACCAGAATCCCTCCCAATCCTACAGGACAGGCTATAGTAGAGCATAAGAATAGAACTTTGAAAGTCATTCTTGATAAAAAAAAAAGGGGGGGAAGAAGTCCCCCAAGAACAGACTTGCTAAAGTACTATATGCTATTAATTATCTGACATTGAATAACATGCCCCATACCCCAGTCTTTGGTGCCACAAAACATTTCCTCGATCTAACAACCACTATTATGGGTATATTGGGACAGAAGTGTGAAACGACAACTCCCATTTGGGGAATCCATATATCACCTTGTCCGGATTGGGACCTATGAGACTATGAAGAAGCGGAACCTCCTTTTCTGAACTGCAGAACAGAGCAGAGACTTTGTCACACAATTTGGAATCAGACTTATGTGTCGTGGTATAATGACTCTCAAAATCGCCATATGCATGGGGGCTACCCCAAACCGAACTGGTGGAGAAATAATCAAATCAGGTTTGGAAAATCACATTACTATTCGCTCCTATGGAGGGATATTTTCAGAACAGAAATAAGAATGTATCCTACAATGCTTCTGTGCAGGTGTGTTTGGCGAATGATTATGCTTTCATGTGGGGAGAAATTGGCCAAGTGACAATAACAAAGGTAGAGGGAGGTCATACTGTTGCAGGGAAGGCAAGCTTTCTGAGTGCATAGGAATCGAGGTTAATACCAGTACTGTGTTTTTTATCATGAAGCCTTCATTTAATATGTTACCTAGACAGAGTGATAATTGGGATCACACTTGAGCAGACCATTCCTTGCAGAACATTGTACATTTACTCAGCAAAAGGAGAAAGAAAAGATGTATTTCATGGGTGGTTTTTGGTAGCATTACATGAATTTTATTTTAGCTTCCAATGCCTCAATTGCTATGTCTCCCTGTAACCACTGTTCAAAATCAAGTGGTTCAAGCTAATTATTTGCATGAACTTACTCTGAACAACTCTAACGGATTTGCTATATAGAATAAAATTAATAAGGAGTTTTAGGAAGCTATAAATCAATTAAGGGAAGATGTCCTTGAAATAGGACAAGAAGTGGAAATATTGAGGATTAGACAAAGATTGGTATGTGACTATAGATTCACTAGTTTCTGTATGATCGATGAGGAATACAATGAGATTCGGGCAGCTAGGTGGCGCAGTGAGCACCAGCCCTGAAGTCAGGAGGACCTGAGTTCTAATCTGGTCTCAGACACTTAACACTTCCTAGCTGTGTGACCCTGGGCAAGTCACTTAACCCCAATTGCCTCAGCAGAAAAAAAAAAATGGGTATACAATGAGTCAGAGTGGGAATGGGATAAAATTAGAAATCATCTTAATGGATTATGGGGAAATTCAAGTTACATTGGCTATTGAAAATCTTCCAAAAATTGCTGATATGTTAAATAAAGAATCATATGAAAATCTAGAACCTGACCAGACTGCCCAAACAATTACTGATTGGATTAAGAGAGCACAAGGAACATTCAGTGCCATTGGGCATGAAATTATACTCATAACATTTGCTTTAATTTTACTTATATGTATCTGTATCTGTGGACCTATCCTGGTAGGTTGTTTTCTGATCATAGTTAAAAAAAATTACAGAGAATGTCCACAGGCAGGGTCTCAGACCAAGATTTGAGAGTACTTCAATAAATAAAAAAAGGGGATAAGTAGAGAACTCCCAAGAAGCCAGAAACTTCAGTGACTGGGATGTTCTCCTTCTCCTAAGATTAATCAAGAGTGCATTTAAGCTTGAAATCATGAGAAAACATAAGGTCCTGGCACAATTACTGGGCTATTGTGAACTTTATATAAGATTGAGTCCCTAGAAACTAACAACCTGCTTCAGAGAGTTAGATCATAGAAAACAGAAACCAGGGGTGGTTACAGAACAATGTTTTTCACAGTAACATATTGTTTTAAGATATATAAGTAATATGATTAAATGGCTCTGTTGAATTATCAGCAACCCCATCTCCTTAGTTTCAATGACCACTAGCCCATTTGTGTTGTACTGGCCCAAGAGGTCCCAATTAGTGTAAATAAAGAGTCCCATGAAGTGATCCCATGCCTTTTCATTCTCACTATTCAAAATTATTCTTATGTAAACCGTAACCATTTGTTGCAGCCCAGTGGAAATATGCAATGTGAATTAAACCATGTGCCCTCTTTATGAGATTCATTATTCACACCGATCAGGCCCCCAAATTGTACTTTTCTATAGTCTCACCTTTGGCCCATATACATACACTTTTCTCTTTCATTCTTCCTTTCCAATTTCAAACTCTTCCGATTATATTTACAAAACTACCAAAAAAAGCCTCCTCCTCAGTCTTCTTCATGTGTAATTCATCCTTTATTTGGGGCCTTTTAAGCCAGAAGATATATAGAAAACAATGGATCAATAGGGATGCAAAGATGTATCATTTTGAAACCGATTTATCATGACTGGATTAGAGTTTTTGGATTTATTTTATCAAGACAAGTATTATTTAGCAATATGTAATCTCAGCATTATAAATTGAGTGAGAAATGATTCACTCGCTCTTAGGTCAAGCAGAGCATGCGTACAATATTCAGCATTTGTTTATATTTGAAATACTCAAAATCACAGATATTAAAGGACCATTCCACATCTACATCCATGTCTTTCAAAGATCAAACTAGTATGCTGAGTAATAGTACCCACAATGGAAGCTTTCCTCTGGGAAGTAGAATGGATGTCCTGAATTTTTAATCTTATTTCTCTTTGTGCTAGCTATAGCAATAAGAAAAGAGAGTGAGAGTAGAAGAGGGATTTAGAGGAGGAGGAAGAATGATCACTTTTGGTAAATCATATATGCATGAATTAGTGAACACAATTATTCCATAGTCCATCTCAGCACTGATCCCATGGGAACAGACCCTGGTCCATCCCCTTCATCTTCTCTTGGTACAGTGCGTTGAATGTTTCCATTTGAGTCACCGTGAAGTAGTTTTCCCAATCTCCACAGATTCCTGCCACATGTGGAACAAAGGTAACACGTTGTGGGACATATTCTTAGTGATCATTATTTCCCATCCATTCTCCCTCCCTCCTTGGCTCAGGAAAGAGACACTGGGTGGACATTTTAGTGACTGATATTTATGGGATAGGACCCTCCCCTGCAACCAGTGAACTCTTCTATTCATCATTCATTATTCATAGAGTATTGACAGGGAGTCTAACCTCTTCTCCTTATTCCTTCTCTGCTTGTTTTTCTCTGACGGAGGCAAACCTGGGAGAGGTTTTCTTGGATATTCATGTATCTTAAATTTGAGTGTATCATTGTATAGATCTGTGCAATGTCTATTAAAAAGATGGAGTAAAGAAGTTTTTGACCGCCTTCTTTGTGTCCTATTCTTTTGTGATTCACACCTTCTCTGATTTTATTTCTGGGTGCCTAGATGTCAGCCGGAAGGGGAACAAGCAAACCACCTGTTAACTCCCTTGTGGTTCTAGACCATTGTTCCTCACCTTTTCTCAACACTACCAGTTGGAAAGATTCCTTATTTTCTAATGATATAATTTCATTGCTTTCCAGGAAGGGTTTTTTCATGACCTGGAAGGAAGCATTCTGTAGGACTGAGCTCATTTCTTCCTTACTCAGCTCCTTGCCCAGGAACTGGCAAATCTTCTCCACGCTGATCTTAAGATCCTAGGGAAAAAATACCACATCTATAATGCTGGGGTGAAAAGAATTGGAAGAAAAGTCTAACAGTAAGAGATGCAGAAACAGCTTTAGGAGAAGAGAGAAAGCAGAATCCAAAGGGAAAGATCTGAAAGGAAAACAGAAAGAAGAAGTACAGAAGAGGTATTGGAGTGGATACTGGGAATAGTGGTGATGGGAAGGAAGACAAGATCTGAAGCAGTAGTGGGAAGAGAATCAAGCAAGGAAGGAGAGTGGAAAACAGAGAAAGAAAGGAAAAGAAAATAGAAGAGCTGGAGTGAAAGAGAAGAGAAAAAATGAAGAGATGGAGGCAAAGAGAAATGAAGAGATAGCAAAAGGAAAGATGGAAGAAAAAAAGAAATGAAAGGAAAATAGAAATAAGAGCCAAAGAAAAAGAAACAAAGGAAAAAAATCAGAAAGAAGAGATGGAGGAGAAGAGAAGGAAAAGAAAATAGGAAGATGAACTAGAGGGAAAGAAAAAACAAGAGAAAAATGGAAGAAGAGATGGAGGGAAAGAAAAGAAAAGAAAACTGGAAGAGGAGATTCAAGGAAGAAAGAAATGAAGAGAAGAAAGAAAAAAATGTAGAAAAGAAAGGAACAGAAAAATTGGAGAGCTTGAATAAGGATGCTGAGTGCATGGGTGTAGAAGGCCACAGTGGGCGAACTCTGGGTGAGGGATAAGATTCTCCAGCCCAGCCAGGGAACCTGTGGATATGTCTGGTTTGGCTCCCCATGCCCCTTGGGGGCGTCTCGGCCTTCCTGAGAAGTCAGGGGGTGTGACAACCTGTGTTGTACTTGAAGTAGAAATACGAATGTAGCAAGGAGACATTTATGCACTAACAAGTTGCTTATGTGGCCCCGCATCCGCAGTATTGCACGCTTAGTGCATGCAGAGTGTGCTATCGTGATGCAAGTGTACTAGGGTGTGTAAGGCTGAGAGAACTTGAAACACAAGAACTCCATGTTTGACCATCCACATGATTTCACCTCTTCATTCCTCATCTATGATCAGGATTCGGGCTGATCCTGAAATCCCCCAGAGAGCTAGTTTGGACATTACAGATGGGGAAATGGAAAAAAGCATATTATTAGGAGGAGAAGGAATGGTTGAGAAGAGGAAGGAGAAAATTAAAAGGAATTAGGGAAATTAGGGAAAGGAAGAGCAATAAGAGAAGGATGTAGAAAGGAAGCAAGAAGATTCTGAGGAGGTTAAAAAAAGAACTAAGAAATGAAGAGGGAAGAAAAGGATCCTCTAAGAGGGATGAAGAGGACAGTCAGAAGAAGAGAAAAGGAATGAACAAAACCAGAAAGACAGGAAAGGAAAAAGATCGGACAGGAGGGAAAGTAGACATAGAGAATAGGTAAGGCAAAGCCCAAGGGATTTTTGAGGAGGAGAAAGAAGGTTCTTCTCACTCAGGATTGTGGGAGCTTCTTCCACCAGCTCACAACCCACCCAGAGGAAATCAGCCTCATGCGTCTACCACAGGGAGAAGCTTCTGACAGATAGGGAGATGTCCTGACAAGAGCTCTTGCAAATGCCAGAATTTCTCCATGGAAAAGAGAGTCAGAGTGAGGGGACCTGACTGGACCAGAGATGAACCTAGGGACCCAAGGATTATAACACAATTGTTTCATTTTCTTTCTTTCTTTCTTTTTCTTTTTTTGCTGAGGCAATTGGGGTAAGTGACTTACCCAGGGTCACACAGTTAGGAAGTGTTAAGTGTCTGAGGCCAGATTTGAACTCAGGTCTTCCTGACTTCAGGGCTGGGGGTTCTATCCACTGGGCCACCTAGCTGCCCCTAAAATTGTTTCTTTAAAGTAAATTAGCACATTATACCCTAGTGCCTTCAGAGCCAAACAGTGGTCTATGAAATCTGGCCTCTCTGAAGAGTGATTCCTTCCTTCTTTCTCTCTGTCACTGGCTCTGATAGAGATACTGACATGCTGAGTTGATACTCAAACGTTCTCCTTAGGATGTGGGCTCTGTCCTAATCCTAGTTGTTCGTGCCTGTTTTCCCCATTCTTGATCCAGTGTCAGCCTTGGCTGTTTGCTAAACAAGAGCCTCCATATTTTGGCTTTGGGGATTTGTTCTGATTTTTCCTAATGCTTGGAGAGTTCTCCATTGTCCATTCTGACTACTGACCTCCCTGATTTCCTTAAAGTTCTAACTGAAATCCCACCTTCTACAGGAAGCTTTTCCCCAAGCCCTCGATCTTAGTGCTTTCCCTCTTTTGAATGTCTCTCTTCTCCCCTCTCTCCCTCTCTCTCCCTCTATCCCTTTTCCCCTCCCTTCCTCCGTCCCTTTTTCTCTCCCTCCCTCTCTCTGTCTGTCTGTCTTACACATGCACACATACACACACACACACACACACACTCTTGTTTGTACAAAATTATTTGCATATTATTTTCCCATTAGATTTTGGGCTCCTTGAGGAAAAGGACTATTTTTGCCTTTGCTGTATTCTTTCTTTTTATTAGCATAATACATGGTGCATCATAGTTCTTTAGAAAATGTTTGAATGAGCCATCATGCAAATAAATATATACAAAGAAGATTATATATATATATATACATATACATGTATATATGATAAATTGGAAAT